>JAAAKL020005674.1:0-18968 GCA_010016065.2 Carybdea cf. marsupialis auct. non (Linnaeus, 1758)
TAATGAAATAAAATTTGCATTTATACCTCTATTGCTATGAACGTTGCAGGTCCTGAAGCCGCTAAAGCTATCTTTCTGGAAAATGAAAAGTGGCTTGAATGGTATCAGCTAATAATTTAGCGGGGGAAACAGTCCAATAAAATGCCACTATTCCCTTCCAAGAAAGAAAGAAACATCAAACAATTATATGTATGGTCATGGTGTCTAAGTCCGGCTTTATAGACACGTTATTTTCTGACCCCAAATATAAAACTGAGTTAAGTGAAAGAGTTTACTCGCTGAGCAGTTTCACCTGGCAATGGTCACCTAATCGTCTGAAGTGAAAGAATAAACTTTGTAGATGAACTTTTATCTGACGATTTATAGTATAGGATGTCCAAGATGCCTTAAAGGTGCTGTGAGCAGATATAGTAAGTGGAGGATTCTGGAAGTACTATGCCCCGTGGGAGACTGGTAAATGTTACATTGGTGTCAAACGTTTATTGTGTTTCCCTGTGCCTGACGTTATATTGATTTCCTCGTATCCCTGTGTTTTCTTTGTATAATTTTCATATCCGCTGTACATATGTTATGGGAGCCTTCGTTGTATTTAAGTGTTAAGTTCTTCCGTAATGATTTATGTGGTTTGTTCCGTAATTACCCTTCTGTTGTAACTAATGTTTTCTTTATTAAGTGTTGCTTTGTTTGTGCTCAATGTAGTTTGTTTGTAGGTTGTAATTACGGAACACACACTCATTACGGAAGGACTGAGCACCTAAACACGAAGAAGGCTCGCATAACACGTAGTTAGTTGATTCTTAGTTATGTTGTAACATGGAGGCGTGCGAAGAAGAAAATAAAACTCACATCGGTATTTTCTTGTTTCGGTATTGAATCTTACCTGAATCTTATCTTCTTGTTTGCTATCCACATTTCTCACATTTGTAGTCGCTTTGAAGAAAACGTCTATGCGCATAACTTCTTGTTTTAAGATATTTTATAATGTATTTTTACTGGCCGTAATATTTTAGACCTGAAAAATGTTTTAACATAGCCGAAAGCCCGTTGGTAGCATCCATGCATTTTAATTCTACATCAACAGTAAAGGCTTCTATCCTTTTTAAAGGATTTTACACTTCTTGTTAAGACACGGCGGTTACCATGACAATCTGCAGGTCCTTTGCCAATGCAGAGGGAAAGTGTGACGTCACAACTTTTAAAATGTTTGAATTACGGGGAAAGTACTCAATTTTCATGTTGCCCTATTAGTAAGAATGTCAATAGTCAAAAGTAAGAATGTTACAATTTCCAAACACCGAGATATCAGCTTTCAAAGTTTTACATCTCTCTAACAAAACCTTATTAGTTGATGATGGATCCGTACGTAAGGATCCGAGAAAAGTAATGGGGTCTTGACCAAAGATGTTTGAAATTCAAATATTTCTATTTTAAACACTACATACATTACAGGTTTGATATTTTGAGTTTAGACATCTGGAGTCAAATCTTACTATTTCCAAAACGTTTGATTTTGATTTGATTTGATTCATTTTCCCTCCGCATCACAGTTGCTCTTACCTTCGGAAAGTTCTGATAAGAAAATGCCTAGGCGGCAGTCAGTATACCCCAGAGCAATAATATGCTTACAGTCGTTGTTGTAATATCCGAAAATTAACTATTCTGATAACAGCAGGCGCAAGGATTGACTTCTTTTGCTTACATAAATCTTCTATTATCTTCCAAACGTAAAACTGGCGAGTCGTGAGTTCCATAATGTTCTAATTGTACAGCGTCTATAAAACTCAATGCTTTCCTTCTTTTCGTTTCACCCAAACAAAACCACACCCTCGCGGCCTCCTGACCCGAGTCTAAATTTCTAATAATTGCACAATGCCGGTCTCGACCGGCTCCAAGCTTTCTTTGCAATTTTGTCTTCATTTTGATCCTTTTTTCATGTTCTTAAACTTCGACGATTTTTGTGAATTGCTAACCTTACCTTATGATCCATGTCGGTAAGATTTTCGATCTTATTAGATATGATCGGACCTAACCTTTTATTAAGTTTCGTGATGATAATGCAAACGTTATTGGCAAGTAAACAGAAGTAATTTTTATGGCTGTATATATTGAAATCAGTACGATCGTTATATGTGATACAGTACGCTTGTGTAAAAAACAATTAACCACTGCTTCGATGGGGCCAAATGCTTCTTCAAATACTGGTGCATATTTATTCAACTGTCTGAAAAGAATCTCAACTACAGAAAAGGAGGTCGCTCTAGATTGCCTTGCTAGTCATACCGTGTCAATGACCATGACACGTACACGACACAATGTCAGAGAGAGAATGCTCGGAAAAGCTGACAAATTGTTTATCACAGTCGCCTAAAGAGGTTCCAGAACGTTCTCTAAAACAAATCGTTCGGTCATCTTACACCTTAGTGTAGAGGTGGATAAGTTTCGCATTTTGCTATGATGCCTTTTCCATTTACTTGTCTAACATAACAGTCTTTAGCTGGAGACCTCCCGCGAGTAAATTCAACATTCATAACTGGACAAACACCACCTCAGAATGAAGTTTGAGTGATCCTAGTACAAACTTACCTTACTTCAAAACAGCTTACACTATGCAGCAAATATCCCCAGGCATTCCTTACGGAGCTAAGAAAATCTAACATGAAACTTTGAGTTGGATAAATTAGCCTCCTATTTGTTTACGAGCTGCAATATCTATTGAACTACCTGGGCAATGACTATAAAAGCAACGTTGTACACCCCCATTCTAAGACAAAACGCCAAAAAGAAAAGAAGATGACTAGCATTATCTTCATGAAAATTACTCTGATACGTACAACAAACCCTTTATACCATGTATTATTTGACTACCTTTGTTTCTTAAAAGGTTCAAGGCAACTCCAGTCTTGTAGCACGATAATGGGCTATTTGTGAGTCACGAAGATTAATTGTTTTGTAGTGCAATCAAAAAAAGGAAGAAAGAAGTGAAGTTTCCAAGTCTCGATTTGAGAAATCCTACTGTGTCTCCACAGGATCGGCTAGGAACTCCGGCGTTGATTAATGAAAGTTTAACAGTATGCCAAAGTGGTTAGTTGACGACTAAAGTTACGAGGTTATGTCGTCTAGAATGCTGAACCGCTCCACTTCCCCCTGTACGGGGAATATATTGAAAAGTGTGTTTGTTGCCAGCCTAGTGCTTTATGTTCATAAATATCTTTCGTAAAGCAGTTTTATTGCTTCGTCGGGTGGTAGTCTGGTCGCTGAAAAAAAGAATTTTTGAAGTTTCATTGATGTTAAACGTTTAAGCAAAGTAACAGATGACAACAATTTCACCTTATGTTATCATAGTCCTACGTGCCTTGTATCAAGCGAAAAACACAATTTGTATTTATAGAGGAATTATACATAACATTGCTATACATGGCGTATCCAGGGCGTGATTGGTATGCTAAGCAGACCCTAGGATAGGACTTCAAGGTAAAATAGCATAGACTAGTTTTAATCTGGCTTAATTTTAAACATTTGAGTAAAGAAGAATGTTTAATCATGTTATTTTCTGTTTTCACACTTGATGAATTGTAATGGACCCATCTCCCACTTGGACTCCTACATGTTTTGCAAAACTGTACCCTGGGGGAAATGCCGGACTCCGGTAAATTTTTTCATGGAGCATGCCCTAAAAATACTCACACATGATTAGCAAGATCTAGCTACCCCCTTGTCACCATAATCCATTGATTGTCTCATTCTATTTCGAGATGCACTTAAAAAATCACCACTCGAACTTGCCATTTGTGCAAGCAAGTATTTCCAAGTAAACAGAAGTGAGAGATTGGGCTGTTGTAATGCCAAAATCGTAGTATTTAGAGGTAGAATGGAGCACGTTCTTGACTGTCACAATTTTGTCGACAGGCTTCTGAGTACCAAATACCTCATGTGCAACATGTCTTACTAAAATAAATTTTCGTGGGTGCTATGGTCTTGCTTAGACCTGCAGCTGCCACTGCCAAGCGTATCGGAGATGCGATTAAGGTAAGAGTATATGTCGGGTTTACATTTCTGCCGGCCTCTTCTGTAATATCACATTAAGTTTACATTCATAAAGACTCGAATTCCTTAACAAGTTTTAGTCCTGAGATAAAATTTGGGATATACATTTTGTTTTTCTTGAAATGTTGGGGGAGGGGCTAAAACAGACTGGGAGACTGAACCCCTCTAAGCCCCTGGATAGTTATCCCCCTGGCATGGTTTCTCAACTGGTGATTCTAGTACCTCTGAGACGTTCGTCTGGTACAATACCCTAGGATGGAGGCGACTGTTTTAACCCATACGGGGATTTATTTAAGCAACAAAACAATTGGTTCCTTACCATGCTCGATTTAACTTTCAGTATAATTCATATAGACATTCTTTTCGAAAAGTCTATTTAGCAGTGCTGTTTTTACATAGATCTGGTGCAGTGACATTCCTGATTTAACTTCACGTGCTATCAAAGCGGTTATACTATTGTGGCAAACAACATGTGTCAATATTTCTACGTAGTCTTTACCGTACTTCTGAGGAAAACCACGAGCAGTAAGTCGTGTTTCTAGCGATTTACGTTTGTAATCGCTGATGTTGCTGGAACAGTCTTTATTCCAGCTAGGGTAAACTAATCTTCCTCTTGGCTCTCCTGCCTTCCTCCTTTCTTGTTACATTTTCATCTCCCCATATCAGCTTAATCAAAACAACATCACGCCGATCCACTACATTTTACTCATTTAACATCCCACAAACAGTATGTAATGTTCGTCTGGAAGGCAAGGCACTAAGAGTTCAGTAAAACCCGGGAAAAGCTCAGCAGAAAGGAAACTCGATATCCTTTCTACAACTTCTTCAAACCATAAGGTACAAGAACTCCCTAAAACCTACAAGATGCAAACTATACATAACAAATGGTTACTAAGCGACGGCAGCTAACAAGCCAATAAAAGAATACTAAATAATTAGGAGTCTGGACATAACACGGTATCCTTTGCTCTCTACACAATACTCTAAAAATACTCATCTGTTAGCTTTAGTACTGAGTTATAGCATGTGCACAGTTAGCACAACCAAATACTCTGTGATGCTAATGGTTTCCTTTTTTGATAAACCTCGTATTGTGTAACCACTCTTAAGACAATTTATCGTACAGCGATTACGTAAATAACAAATAGTGTCCGAGGCTTCTGCCAAAAAACTACAAAACAAATTTGTTGTATGCACATAATATTGTGCAAAAATATTCAATAACTGTTATGTTGGGGTTTGCTTTCTGCATAGCAAGATCTCTAGGTATGCCTCGTTTCGTTCAAAACGCGAAAAACTGAGTAGACAGAAACTCTCCGGCACAGTCTGATCTGACAGTCGTAAATTTTCGATCAATTTTCTATTCTTACTAGCAAGTTGTAGCATTTAGAGCATTAAAACAGTTCGACTTCTCAGAGATTGTTTTAACCCAAGAGTACTGGACAACATCAGTTACGTAACGCAGGGCACGTAATGGCTTAACCTTCACAGAGTCCATGAGGTCCCATAAATCGAGGGCAATTTCGGCACGTCTTTCTGACTCTTTCGGAAAAGGTAAAACACGAGCTTTCCCCATTACACAATTATCACAAGATGGCAGTTTAATCATGCACAAATTCTAATCAGGCATTGTGTATAGATACGTCGTGAGGCTACCTTATGCCTTTTATGTTTGTCTCGTTATGCTCGAAGATTCTTCATGTGGATTGCTCATCCATTGCTACCCAGGCATTATGCACCTTTTCACATAGTCATAAGGTTCATGCATGCTCATGTAGGATCAATTTTATTGGGTATTGCCTACATCAGATCGTCGTAAGCCTTACTCATGATCTGGTTATCGTTCACTTTCAATATAGGTGCCTCATATTCCTGAATTAGAATCGGTATTTGTACTCCAGAACATCGACTTTCACGTTATGGCTCATTCTTGTACAATTTGAAAATATATAATAATAACAGAATTGATAAAGCGCTCCATCTACACAATTTATTCTGGAGTACTGTTACATAAAACGTGGGAAAAGCGTCCTATGTGAAAATTTATAAAAATGCATAAAATAAAGGTACAACGACAGTTCAAGTAAAATATCGAAATTCTGTATAAGATTATCTGTTTCATAGAAAATAGGTAAAAACTACCTAAAGTTTAAAAGCTTCTTAAATAAATGTGTCTTGAAATAGACTTTGAATTTTTCAAAATCCTCCTCAAGTCTAATATATGGAGGAAGTTGGTTCCATAGAGTAGCTATAATAACACTAAAAGCTCGATAGCCAAATGTCTTGGTTTTTGTTTTTGGAACAAGAAGATAGTTATTACTCAAAGATCTCGGTATCCTTGAGGGCTCGTATGGCCCCATAAGATTAAAAAGGCATGATGGCGCAGTGTTACTTCTTGACTTTAGTACCAAGACCAGAAGTTTTATATAAAATTCTATATCGTATGGATAGCCAGTGCAGTTAACCAAGTACTGGAGTTATCCTCTCGTATCTATAAGCTCCTTTAATCATTCTCGCAGCAGCATTTGAATACATTGTAGTTTATCAATCTGATAATCAGGTAAGTAGGTAAAGGGGTGTTTACACTGTGAGATCTGTCGAAAGATTTGTCTTCTGGTCCGGATCGATGGACTGTCCTCGAGACAGAAATCCGCTGAAGAGACAAATCTTACAAAATAGAGCATGTTCTACTCTGAAAGACTAGTCTCATGGTCTTAGCCAATCAGGGACCAGATTGCAACTGTCTAATTTGTAGAGCGCCAAATTCGAAGCTGCGAGGCAATTCTGGGGCTTGGTTTCACAATGATTCAGCAGCTAATATGGCCAAAGTAAGCCATTGCAATAGTCAAGATTGCTGGTTATAAACAAGCCGGCTAAGCCGAAAAGCTAACCAGCAATCTTGTTTGTGGATTACGAATATGACGATCGGTCCCAGCAGTTTAAAGGCTGCTCCGAAAATGTTCAACCTCATCAAGATAGTTACTTTGAATCATCGATTAGTAAGGCAACCACTGTTGATTACCATTGACATCAGGAAGAAAGAACAACACAGTGCTGGAACATGGAGGCAAACTTCTACTTTTTATTTAATCATCTGGCTTGTGTACTAATCGCTGTAACGAACCAAGTCACCGTAATTTCAAACAAAATCCATGACTACTTTGACAGTCGATGGGTTGTCAAGTATTCGAAAATCTCCTCTAAGTACGTTTTACACGGTGGCATGAGTCGAGTTGCTCCTGAATTTACGAGTGCAGCACTCTTTCTGCGCGCCTTTACAAAAAGTACATCCTTTGTCCATTCCACTGCATTTCCTCTATCATAGAATATCAACAATGGGAATGACATTTTTCATTGCTTGAATCGCCATGGCAACAGGCATCAAACAAATCCTTGCAATTTACTGTCAACAAAATTCTCAAGGACTTACGCTTCCCAGCATCAAAATGAACGATCTGCTCCATTCTCCCATTTACCTGGCTCTGTTAAGGACAGTCTGATACTTTTCAGATCTCCGTTGGTTTATCATCACCCAAACTAGTTAAAAAATATAATTCAAGCCCGACTATCTCTCAGTCGTAGAAGCATCCGACACCTTTGATATCTCTATCGGTCAATCCTCACCTGAATCAGTACCATATTATATTAAAAGCTTAGACCAATTCGATGCTCTTGATATCCCCGTCGGTCCATCCGAACCTCAGACAGTACCAAACTATCTCCTATACTTAGAGCTCGGTCTATCCTAATCTGAATTGGTACGGAACTATCTCCAACCTTTGGAACAGTTCAGCACTCTTAAATTCTCCGTTGCTCTATCTTTCCATTCTGGCGCTCTTTGCCACAATATACACCACTGTGATAGTGTGATAGTCTAACAATGTGACAGTGTGGCAATGTCATAGTTTGATAGTTCGATAATCGTAGGGTTTGCCAGTGTGATAGTGTGACACGATTTTAGTATGAAGTATGACAGTGTGCTAGTGTGAAAGTGTGAAAGTGTGATAGCACATTACTGGGAGAGTTTAATAGGGTGATAGTCTGACTGTATGATAATATGAAACTATGATAGTATAATAGTATGATAACATGATAGGGAGATAGTGTTATTGTATGAATGTATGATTATTGTGTGACAGTGTGATAGTATTATGGTATGATAGTGTAACAGTATGATAGTATCATAGTGTGATAGTGTGACAGTATCTTAGTATGAAAGTATAATGGTGTGATGGTGTGACAGTGTGACAGTGTGGAAGTGTAACAGTGTGGCAGTGTGATAGTTTGTTCGATATGGCAGTTTAATAGTTTGATCGATAGTTGGGTAGTTTGATAGTGTGATAGTGTGATGTATCGTAGCACGATAGCGTGATAGTATGATTGTATTACAGTACGATAGCGGGATAATTTGATAGTGTGAGGGTGTTATAGTATGATAATATGATAGTATGATAGTGTGATTATATGATAGTGTAATAGCATGGTAGTATGATAGTGTGATAGGTGAATACTGTGATAGTGTGATGGTGTGATGGTATGATGGTATGATAAAACGATAGTATGATAGTGTTGTAGTATGGTAGTGTGATGGTATGAGAGTGCAATGATTTGATAGTTCGAAAGTAGTATTGTATGATAGTGTTATACTGTGATACTGTGATAGTATAATAGTGTAACAGTGTGATAGTTTGGTTATCTTGCCTTGCTTGTTGATGCTGAACGTCTACAATGTTTGCACATTTGCTACACTTAGTATCTCAATTTCTAGAAATTGAATGAAAATGGTATAATTGTATCACTGTTGTAGTGTTATATTATCATACTTTCATACCGCAGCTGTGTGAAAGATGTTCAGTTACTTCTAGCGAAAACGAAGCCGGTCTAGGCTGACCTTCAGTGCTTATGAAAGACTGCAGCACTTTGGTACTACTCTACTGTGCACAAAGGTTTAAAGGCGATGATAGCGATGGCACGCCTGCGCTACAAAGGCACACAAAAGTGCAAAATAAATAGCTGTAGTATGAGTTTGGCTGCCTCGGAGGAGAATGTCTGTAACCCACTATGCTGGAGAAGCAGCCGTTATGTGGCTTCAACAGAATAGAAAAGACGCTTGATGGATACTGCATAGCATTGGTGATTGGCTAGGAAGTTTAGTTACACAATGATCGGCACTTAATAATTTAGATTCAGTGGCTACGAGATGGAATGTCTGTAGGGCGTCAGATTTTTCCTAGCAATAGACGGAATTCCCACTCGTCATGCTCGATGAACGCCCAAAGACAGTGTCATCCATACTTGAATTATGACCTGACGTTTCCATTAACTGTTTAAGAACATCTTCAAAGGCAGTGGCCTTCCTCGTAATTTGAAGTTAGCAATATATTCGATGCTGGCTAGCATGTATTGTCCAATAACTGAAGCGGTCCAAAATAACATTTTAAGGTATTGTAATTTCTATCTTGTAAATCTATATAGCATCATTGATTACCCTTTTGCTTACAATGACTTCGGCTGTTGCCTGTTCTTGCAGTATATTTTCAGTACCAACAGAGCCATTTCTATTATATTATAACGTATATTATGGTATAGACGCTTATTGATGCATATACAGTAAGCACCACTTTATCTTGAACATATTTCTTATCATATTCTAAAGTATTGTTTATTATGCACGGTATGTTCATCTCTATTATAAGGCAATGGTTTGTATGTATGTACGTGACGATTCCACCGACAATGAGTCGGTTTTTCTACATCATTGAGATCAGCGTCACGTTCATCATTCAATTTTGCCACTCCTTGCTTCTTCTAAAACGATAATTTTTATAACCGATTTGTTGATGACTGATTTGAAATTGCTTCATGCAAATACTATCATCGAATTATTTTTAACGTGAAACTTAATCCCTTCAATCGGTGTCTTTTTTTGTATTGGAGTATGCATAGGATAAATGTAAACCTTTGTCCATGGGTTTATAAACAGAAATTGGATGATTGTTTAAACACCACTGTGTGAAGAAACTCCACATTATCAGGTCTTTTTATTAGCATTCCTTTTTCCTCGATAAGTAAACGGGCAATCTCGTTAGCTCTTTTGTCTACATGGCTTTGAAGATACGTTCGGACTCTAAGCTAGCATCAGAGATGGACAATAATAGAGGAATATTCGGAGATAATGACTAAAATAACCAATAGTTGAGTGATGCAACATAAGTTAACAACAGAAAGACCTAGTGCCTAGTGCAGAGGGTTACACAAAAGTACTTAGTTAAGTTTGGTTACCATGAATCGTGGAGGTGCCAGAGATATTTACTGAACAGCTCACTCAAGCAGTTGACAACACCTACTATTCCTCCTAAGTGCGTACAGTTCGTGCTCTATTTGGATGCTCACAAGGTCTATCAAAGACTCTCCTATCATATAAAGTGAAAAGCAGAAGACTCGGCAAAGTATTTCGGATTCCATATTGTATGTTTTATCTATAAACTTCAAGATTCAAACAATAACAGCAATCATGTCTGATCTTTACAAGCGAGGAACATAAACAATGAACAAACAATCGATGTCTGAACAATAACAACTGACTCACTGACCAATACACACTTAGTACATAAAATGAATAACCAATCGGAAACTACGTTTACGTTTGGTGACGTCCATGAATAAATCGGAGGTAACCTAGGTAACAGAGGCAAACTTTTTCTTAACAGCTCTACCCATCCAATACTGATGTACGACTACCTTAAGACCTCAACTCAGAAGACAATGCAAAGAGATAGGGAATTCACTTTCCGTGCGTTAGAAAATTCCCGCCATGTAATATGTTTTCTTTGACAACCGCAACAAAATTCAACACTACCGTCCTCCCACCCTCTATTCATATAAATTTTCCTGTCACAATGATTGATGCAACCTGGAGTTAGGTTCTAAGGAGTGATGAGCTAAAAGTCTCGACGACACACCAAGTCGTTTTTATCTAACACCTAAGCAGGACAGGAAACTATCAAAATGATAGCAAAGCACTATTCGTCTCTGTTCCTTGGTACTGATTTCATATCTTCTAATTTGTAAAGTTATACTCTGTTGGAGACAGAAAAGGAAATAATAAAGGTAGTACAAGAATGACGCATTGGACTCGCAGAGCCCAGAGCCCAGAGCCCAGAGCCCAGAGCCCACGCCTCCCTATGTGTTAGGAATGTCTTCTAAATCCTAGGATAAATTTATCTCCGAAAAACTGTATTGACAATAATGTCCAATAGGCTCTCCTCCTCGACCTATTTGCTGCACTACCTAAAATTCCCCAAGGGAGGAACGCTCTTCAAACAGATGTTACCAGATATTCGAACTTATTGCTTTCTCTATAAAACCTTTTTTCGCAAAAGTCTCACTCCATTTTGTATTCCTGAATCCATTTTCTGTTCCTGAATTTTGTTCGCGATGTAGACAATCAAGAGTTTAATGATGATGATTTGCATACATGGGCAAGTGCTCCCAACAATGTTACCTCATTAACCAGCTAAGTAAGCATATGTGTTTTATATTTTACAGACATAGATACCTTCACAGACCCCTATGGAATCAACGCTCAATATCTCGCAGAACAAAATTACGTATTTACAACGCCGCTGTCTTGTCGGTACTATTGTAAACCTCTACATCGCCTTTGAACGGCTTCGATAGTAGAGCACTAAGAAAAATTGATGGAATCCGATTGGTGGCAGCACGTCACGAATAACGAGCTACGTGAGCGGACGCAACAACCTCCAGTCTCAGTTTCAACCGCTCAAAGAAAGGTGCGATGGTATGGACATATCCTGCGCTTGCCTCCGAGTCATCCAACCCGCGCGGCCCTGGATTTTAGTCCGTCTGCAGCAGGATGGAGACGTCCTCGAGGCGCACCTCGCACTCGATGGTTCGATGTCGTCGCCAAAGATCTGCGATCCTATGGAGTGCTTCTATCTCAAGTGGAGCAGCTTGCTGCCGATCGTCAGCACTGGCGAGCACTTGTGTTTCAAGTTGGCTCTACGAACCGCACGGTGCTCGAGGATTAGTGAGTGTGAGTGTGAGTGATACCTTTTTGTTCCAGTTCATCGATGATTGATACACGTTAGACACAAACTAAAGAAAAGGCAGATGATACTGTAGACCGCGTATCCTGTAAAGTTTTGCTAAGAAGATTTATGCAAGCCTCACGATTTGTGCAAGCAACGTTTTCATTACGAGGCCAAATTTGAACCTGCAAAAGGTTAGAATTTTACTTCAACCTCGGCTACGGAATGCCTGACCTACTGAATATAATCTAATTCGAAAATTGCAGAAATTTGGTATTAGAACTGAATTGTAGCAAGCTACGTCAATCTTCAATATGCGAAAGCTTCATTTTCAAGGTGTATTTCTCACGCACTCATAAAGAAAGCAATTAGCGGAAACGGCCAGTATCCCTTTGCTTTTCTCTGCTTTAGAGTTGCGTAGAGTTAAGCCCCATATACACGGTGCAACATGTTGTATCAATATGTTGAACAAAACTTGTTCTAAGGACCCTGTAAACTGGGTTAGAAAATTTTTAATATTCGTTAGAGAGAAGTGGGAGAACTGAAACTGAGGTAACTCGCCCATTCTAATCATAAAACGTCTATGAGATATTGAAAACTCTTTCTTAGCTTCCCTTCCTCCGTCTCGTATGATCCTCATAAATGCATAGTGCGTTGGCCGATTGGCCACAACATGTTGTGAGAAATAGAATCTGTTCTATTCTAAAGTCAGTTGTATCAAATTGTTGTGTGCAACAAAAGTTGTACAACTTGTTGGGCTCAACATGTTGCATCAACATGTTGCACCCTGTATACGGGGCTTTACAAGGGTTGGCACTCAGTAGGGCAACAGTCTACTCTGATATTCTTAAGAAATCTGAATTGAAAGGAAGGCTTCGCTGAATGGGAATAGAAGTATTTTACGTAAATGATCCATAAAAGTATTTCCCAGTTTCAAATTCTTCCTAAAATATGAATTAAACAGGGCAGAGTGATGCCAATCTTCAAGATGAGGAAAATTGCATATAAAATTGGGAAGGGGATAAGTCAGAAGTACGTCTTATTGTATTTTTATGCTACTAATATTTTGTTTTAATTTTTGATAAGAAATATCAACTACTATGAGTAACTCCTTGACATGACGTATGGCAAACGAAATCAACAAAAGAAGATATTATGGTCAAAATATAATATTATATTGCATCTCAGAGACATAAATTATGGAACGTAGGTCGCCAGAACAAGCCACGACTATCTTGGGGAAATTATCTGACCTCATGCTCTGTTTAGACGACTACATGTAGGTAATTAACCTTGCTTTCTATTCTTCGTCCTTAGATTTCAAAAAAACCCGATGCAAACCAGCAGCTAACGTCAACACTATCAAGAGAAAAATTCAGATAAAAACCCCTTAAATTTTGCATTGCCATTTGTAATAACGTCACACGGAAAGGGAGCGTCATATGTTACTTAGATTTTTGCAACAGAGATACAAAAGGAATATGGTCGCCTGGCGGCATCGAAACGCCAAGGAGGGATCCATCAAATAGTTGCAATACGTAGACCGCAACATGGAAGATGTCATAGAAATTATGGGTCAATATGTTGACGCAGTTACATCAATTACCACGTCCATTCATAAAACGGGAAGAACAAAGAAGAAGCAAGTCTCTCTCCTCCTCAAGTGTCATATCTTATGACGTTGGTGACCATGAACTGCCAGGCATACCTGTCTCTTGCCAGTCATACCTGTTCCTTGCCAGTCTAAGAATCTCGATCTTTTCCATTTCAACCAATCCTCTTTCGCGCTATCTTTCCAGTGAGGAACAGGCATTCCAAAATACTTTTCCTTATACAGTGCCCTAAAAGCCAAACTGCTGTTTCCTAACTGCACTTAATAACACGCGTTGTCTGTGTGCCCGCTCAAAAATGAGTGTGTTTGAGGTGTGACTTGTCCATGAAATTCGCACCATACGACGGTACGATTTCATACTCTCCAAGGGTTACATAAGCTCAGAATACTGTTATTCTGTGCTAAAGTTGTTTTGTTTCGATACCCTTTAGTTAGAAATGTATGACCGCTTATGATATTGATCCAAGTAGGTATAAATCTTAGTTCACTACAGGAAAAGATAAACAATATATTAAAATTTGGAAATAAAACCTTCTCTCTAGTGATCATTTTATTCCCTCAGTCTGGTTTCAAAATAATAGGGATATGTGGCAATATGAAAATGAAACAAGATAATTTAAGCATCATGCAGAACGCAAAATCAAGCAACAAGTTTTATAAAGAAATGTAACTGCAAAAATATCTTGCTGATGTTTTAGTAATGTTGCCAAATGAGGGGAAACCCAGCAATAATTGAGTTAAAATGTAACACTTAGACTATAGAAACCACTGATTGTAAAATATTTCAAAGCAAGCAAAACAGAAAACGCGCATGTTGAAGGACGTCCTCAGTTTGAACTAGTAAAGAAAAATGTGCACTGAAAGCAAATGGAGACGATCTCGAAATATAAATAAACTTGTGATACCAGAAAGAGATTAATAAAGAAACTGCATTTTCTTAGCTGGACGAGTACTTCGGGGTACACGCAAGGTACGCAGATGATGATAGGTGCAAGCACCTGCAGGTCAGCTACGGTAACCAACTGCTTTTATGTACTAAATTGTACTTTTAATGTGAAACTTGGAAATGCAATAAATATAATGGTCTTCTTTATAGGAGTTGCTCATCGAACCCTTTCCGGAGGGGGCACGGTATTTTTGACATGAACAAAATCCATTCATTAAATACATATGTGAAGAAACGTTTGGGGCAGTTGTCCCCAATACCTACACAGTAGTGGCATAGTGGTAGAGTGTCAGACTCACACTCCGAGGGCCGTGAGTTCGAACCGACCCTGAGCTTGCCTGCCACGATGCCGGAGGTACTGTGCTCTCACATCTGCACTCGTGAGGTGGGAAACTATGTTTCGAGAGATAGGACAGAGGGGGGATTACATGCATGAATAGCAAGAATAGCAAGCATAAAATAGCATAAAAAGTAGCATAAAAAGTAAGCATGAATAGATTGTCATCCGAATAGGAAAAGAAACCCGTTCCTAGAAGTAGCCACGGCCTTGATCAGGGTGAATACAATAAAAAAAAATACAAAAACCAATTGTTGCCATGGCCCTGCATGAGTTCAACAGGCTCTTCTACATCAGAGGATGATTGGTAAATTGAAGATCACTAACATAGGATACAAAATATCTCCCTGCTTTTAAGTTATAATTTATTGTCATTCTTTGACTTGTGAAAACAATTAGCCTTGACAATGCACGCAGAATGGTATACATATTGCAGGCATTATTAAAATAAATGATGCAAAGTAGGGAAACAGTTTTGGCTCACTACCCCACTATTGCCTCTCCTCCCCCCTGAATATCGGCTAATTTTTGAAGCAATGAAGCTATTTGGTGGCAGAATATAAAAATCGTCTAAAAATATATTCTACACATGCGTTATCAGCAACAACATGGCAAAATAAGCCACAGAGGGCAAAGAATCAGTTATGACAATCGAAATATAAAACGCAGAAATATGGCTAAAGTGACAGTTGTAAGAAGTGGGGCGCCGCAAAGGCTCTCTGTAAATCACTTGTTTTTGAGAGAGATCTTTGTCGCACAGCATTGAAATAAGCAAAAAGCACCAGTCATTGTACATGAAGTGCACGACACTGGCACAGGGAACAAGTATCACTCTCCTAACCTTGGACTTAAGAAAAAGGCATAAACAAATAGAATACGTCTTATGGCATTGTGTTCAATACCTTAACCGAGGAAAAGCAATCCCCTAAAGTAATGTTACGAATCACAACATAAAATTGGTATGACATTTGTCCAAGCTTCATCCCGTACCTTGAGCAAAGGTAGTGGGTTACCAAGTTACAGTTGCAAACTATAGCAAAGGAACATGAACAAATCAGTGGGTGGATGGAGGAGGGGAGATACCTGTTCTAATGATTTACAATAGAACTAAGGTCAAGAAAAAAGAGCCATTGCTACTAGGAAATGCATAGAGAATTGCATACCCTCAACCTAGTTTCTAAAGATGTCTCAAACATACCGCACTGATGTGGTTTTTCTGTTGAATAGTTCGACATAATTACTAAAGAAAGGATTATAAGAACAGAAAACAATATGCACTAATTTATGACACATCGCTGAATTGGATTATTTACCAAAGTTTTCAAAGTTTCTAGATACTGTTATACCTCCTGTTTCTGCAAAGAATATCAGAAAGACTAAAATTGTAGGGTTATAAATACAGAAAATAGATGTACTTTGAGACTCTATAAATTAATGAAAAACGACATTCACGATTCGCAAATCCTTGTTCTCTCTTAGCGCATTAACTTCCTGACTTTCTCAAACAAGTTCAGCTTTATTGCTGCTTCTTCGAACGAGAAGGAAGATGAGCAGTTCACCAGACAAACTGTAAGCCAATCCTTACATGCTGGGTTAGGCCAATGTTTCTGTTGGTGCTGAAGTATGGTAAGGCACTATTTTTGTAGTTTTCTTTATGCAATAACACTGGCATCATATGATATAATCTTGATTTTCTACAAAGGAGCGATACTCACTGTCGTGGACATCAAGCTCTTGCACAATCTCCTGCAAATTTTTTTCTTTTCTGTAAATTCTCATTTAGTTTTTGATTCCATTTCAAATATCAGGATATTTATTCGCAGCTTTAGCGCTTGCATTAAAATCAAATATTTTAACCATTACTGTTGATACTTTGTTTTAAAAAACATTTGAGAAATGCATGGCTGCTGCGCCTTTCAATATTTTCAAAAATACATGCCCTACATATGTGACAATTAGTTCGTAAGAGCAATATAGGGTAACGAGATAATTATCACGGCCGTAAATCTGAAAACTCTACCATCATGTTTACAAGCAAGTTTAATTTCACTTTAGGCACAAAATGAAAGAGGAATTTTGATACCTCTCGAAAGATGAGGCAAGCCATTTCATCAAGGCTTATTTTTATTTTCCAGTAAATTCTTTTTGTTGACACATTAATATTACCAACCGAATCACCTAAGGTAAGGAGTCCTTAAACCTTTTTGCTGCAATACATGCATTCCTAAGCTCACTGAAGAGCCTGGAGCTTTAACTTTTATCGGATTTTGATAAACATTGTTAATAGTTTCGCACCCTCAGACTTCATTTTGGCCTTCATCACTTCTTATTTGTTAATTTGACTTTGTATCTCGATTTTTTAACTTAAATATACCTATCCATGCACATTTAGTATATCCATATATTAGAAGGATCGGTTTATTTACCCGACGTTGAGCAAGTCTCATTTGATTGAATGATTAGGAGTTTTGTTATTGAGTTTCATCGTTGTTGATAGTGTCCTAAAAAAGAAGTTATTACTTTAAAAGGGTCTCTGTATTCAGTCATTTCTGGTTGTAGTGTTAGAGAAGTTCGGCAAATCGACCTCGACCAGCGCTTTCAACACCATATACATATATATGCTTTTCACAAATTAATCATTACACACAGTGACACAATAGCCGTCTTGACCCAATCTGCAAGTAGACGTCAAAATCCGCATATCGCACCAAACTTCAGTGTCTGAACAACAGAGGCGGCAGTGCTTAAGACCTCCAGTGAGTTTTAGTGAGAAAACAGTCATTTGAAGAAAGCAGGAAATCTTTTATTGCGAATGGGAGAGGGAAGCATGGAGAGACACCTTGTCCCCCAAATTTCTTAGAAGTAGACATGCGACTTCTCTGAAATTGAGAAAACGTAAAATAAGTTGATACTTTTGGCAGATTTCTTTAGCTACTACTTTTATCACTACGCATGTGGGGCAATGAAAATTCGCCAATAAAGAGTTAAGTTGAGATAATATTCTCATAGGCGCGGTAATGTAAACACAACAAATCCCGATACGTGGATTTTCTCACCTAATCATCATCGTTATTATTATTATTACCCTTTACGTAGATTTTCTCAACTAGTCATCATCATTATTATTATTATTATTATTATTATTAATATTATTGTTATTATTATTACCCGTTACGTATATTTTCTAAACTAATCAACATTATTATTATTATTACCCGTTACGTATATTTTCTAAACTAATCATCATTATTATTATTATTACCCGTTACGTAGATTTTCTCAACTAATCATCATTATTATAATTATAATTATTATTATTTCGAATATTTGAACAGGATCGATCCTCAGTCGTTTTGTATATAAGTCCTAGAAGTTCTGTCTATTCAATGATATCACATATCCTTTTGTATTTTAATTATTATGATTTATTCAAACACAAACATTACCTTTTTAAGATCTCTACTTGTCCCTCGTCCTTCTATTTAGACAGAACACATAATCAAATGAATTTCTCAAGCATGTATTGCGGTCGATTTCGAGTTCTCTTAGGTCTTATAGAAAGGACATCATTAGTTTTTAAAAGAAAAATATCATTGTAATCATTTGGTGATGATTGTGTATGAGGGATCTTCTTAATAAATGACAAATTTTGCATAATGGAGGGTAATAAACTATCAAGTACTTTTTGTAGGGTTTGGATAGCACGGGATTACAGGGGAACGTTATTGTCTGATGAGATCAACAGAGGAGTGTCAAGACAAGAAACATCAGTGTAGGCTTTGTTTCTCACTTTGGCCTTAAGATTTGATTCTTGTGTCTGTACTTGTTCATCATTTTGAGTATCTGATATTTGACAATTTCAGGTAATTGTTCATTCAATTTCTGATATGAAAATAGTTATGCAGGCGAGACTTTGGTCGAAGAATATTGTGTGGTAGGTAGGGTTGATTTGAAAATAGTTCGGTCGACTCTTTTTTC
>JAAAKL020005675.1:0-18966 GCA_010016065.2 Carybdea cf. marsupialis auct. non (Linnaeus, 1758)
TTGGAAGTTGATCATTGTGACATCACCTTCCTGTAATGAATGTTCGCATTGTGTAGGTTGACGTGATTGTGTAGTCACGGTATGACGTATTGTCAACGTATGACGTAGTGTATTGTCTGATGGACGAGGTATGCCTAAAGATGTGCTCTCAGAAAAGCAAGCCTGTGTAGTGTAGTGGTTAGCACGCTGGACACACGGAAGGCCGTGGATCGAAACCCGGCACAGGCATCAGTTTTTCAATAATTTGAAACATACAAATAAAAACTTAAAGCTTGTATGTAAAACCTTCCAGTTGGTTTCTAACAACTGTTAGAATTCTTATTAATCACGCGCCAACCATTATGAGGCTGTCATGACTACGAGGTTATTGCGTCAATCTCACACGCTATATTTGTGAGTCATATATAAGTGAGCTAGCCGTTTCACTACTGTAAGGAGGTCGGTTGCAGTTGATCATGTTGAACTGAACTATACCGGAGTTAATTGATGGTTACGACCAAGCCATACCTGTGATGATTTATACATTGCTGAACTCTGCTTGACTCGGCGAAATTTATTAACTACAAATCTATGAATTTGTATATCTCTGATCTTCCGTAAAAATTGCATAAAGGAGATAAAAAAGTCATTGCCAACAACTCTAAAACGACCGTTCCTATCCACTTTCAAAAGCATGCAATGCTGCTTATCAAGCCATGATGTCTATACCAATTTTTAGGCTGTCATAATGGCTGCTTCTTTCCCGAGATTTCACATACTACCATAACTACTGCTTGAAACTGCCGCATTGGTTCCTCAAGTTAGCTAGGCACACATAATAGTAGGCAGTTACTTCCTGAGAGTTATGTGTCCTTAAACAGGTTTTTTTAAACGACTTGTATTCCGTCTAGCGACCTTCTCTGATCTTGTATGATAATATTGCTACTCGTGACTATTTTTGCCAGTTCGAACGGGTCCCGTAAATAGCAGACCTTCAATAATATCCTGGGTGACGTTTTCGTCGACTTACATAAGACCATGCACCACCCCTTGTTTCAAAATCTGTGATAAAGTTAGGGCTGATATAGTGGGCAATGTGTCACAAACCACAATTATTGGGTCAATAGCTTTTGGACTTACCCTCCTTCCTCTGAAAATTTTACCCTTGGTACTCCACTTCCTTATCTCTCTACAAAACGACATTTCTGCCGGTTTACACAACCGCTGAGGAGAGCATAGTCACATTGACATACGCTGTTGACCTAACATATCTTCCTATCACGAAACTGATAGGTACGAAATCTTACAATAACTATGACACATTGTATGATATCTACTACAGGGAAGGTGTAATCTATCAAGATTTATCCCCTTACGCATGTAAATACCCGATGCAACACTAAGTAGTAGCAGCTGAATTGATCTGTATTACAGGATAATCTCGTGGTACACCAAACAAACCAAATGAGCAAGACGTCAGAAGGTGTTATATTATCAGAATATTAACATGTAGACTAGAAATAAGATGTTTGATATAGTTTACTTGTCTTTAACTACGATTTAAACGTTCCCTCTAACACCTAAATCTCCCATTTTACTAAAAGAATTGCGTTTTCATTGCTGTTTAGTACCAGGTAACATAAGGAAAAAAGGTGTCTGCAGAATTCATTGAACAAACTCCTCCCTCGTACGTTGTAGTATTAAATTGATGATGTGTGTGTATTTGTCTGATGTGTGTATTTGTCTGATGTGTGTATTTGTCTGATGTGTGTATTTGTCTGATGTGTGTATTTGTCTGATGTGTGTGTATGTTCGAGGGGTTGCTTGGCTATCACTGCACGTGATAGTTTTCATCAATGGCAACATACGAAGCCCTAGTGAGAGGTTACAATGAGCTAATTTTCCTTTATAGTCGTCCTTGCATCGTTATTCCTCTATCTCAGAAATATCCCGGACTGTATTAAGAGGACAAGAAATTCTCTCTTACAATATATGATTTCAAAAACAGACACAACAAACTAAAACGATATTGGGCTAGTTTTAGTCGTTTTCAGCGACAGGAAACCGATTCATGAAATGGATGCTTTGTCAATTATATTGTCTAAGCAGGACAGTATGTTGGCTGAGTACAATGCGCTCAAACGCTTCTCAGGTGTAGCTTGCTACACTTATACACCGAGTATGAAAAAACAACCAGTCAAGATGGTAAATGACTAAAATCATTCGAAAATAAGATAATGACACTGAATGTAGTTTTTCTCTCTGGGTAGCTGATGCTGCTCGATGCTTGGGACACCTGCATTGTTATAAATAAGTGCTGTAACAGTCGCTAAATTACGGTAATTTTGACTCAAAAGTCTATAATATACTTTATAAAGCAAATAAAAACGCCAATTTGCAGCAGCCTCTACCCAACATAGCACATGTGTGGCATTCTCTTCTCATATTTTTAGAAGTTACAAATAAAAACGGGTCCCAAATTTAATATCAACCCAAAGCATAACAGCAGTCGGATAGTCACCTTCTAACCGACCTGCTCATAAAGCATATTTCTATTTTTGGGAATGGTAATTTAATGTTCCTCTGTGGTCGTTTAATACTTTATGGAGATCAAAGACTTCAATAATAGTAACCAGTAAAAGAAAAGTATCAGTTCTCGAATGTACTAAAATCGAGATACTGTAGTATATTACCAATTCGATTCCTTTTATTGGTCAAGTCACAAGAGATTTCGATTCATAACTATCTATCAGTATAAGGTTGTCCTTAAAGACCAAATTACGTTTGTATATGTGAAAAGAGGTGTCAAAGAAAATGAGTGATCTTAGCTGACACGGATATTGTACTAAATCGTAGGGAACTGACTCACACACTCAACGAGAGGAGAGAGGAAGAAAGCAATTGATCATTTCAAATAGCATTAGAATACACAGTTCACTTCTAGAAGGTGAAAGTTGTTTAAAAACAGTCAGCAGCCCAAATTGCGTTGTAGTGATTACTTCAAACATTTAATACTGTGTGCTTCATTCCTCCATAAAATAAGACGTGCTGTTAAATATGATATCATTGATGCTTGACAGTAGGCCTACCGTTATACTGATGAAAATATTTTTTTGAGATTCTTGAAACAACGTAACGATCCTATAAAAGTACACTACTACATTGTGGGACCAGACTTGTGTACACGATCATAGAGTCTTAAAAATCATTCTGAACATTGGTCACGCCAGATTGATAGTACTGAATGAACTCTGGTAATATGACAATATGAAGCTATAACAAGTTGTTTCGTAACACTAGAAGTACTTTGGAGTTAAACATATACTACACTTACCATGTAATTAATGCTGCTGCTGTCAAGATGTCAAGCCACTATCGTCTAAACGGGTTTTCACTGTGAGCTATTGCTACCCCGAGAGAAACACTGTTGAACCATGTAAGGCTAGGACTAAACGAAAGGTTTTCTTAACGTGTACAGATTACCAGACAAATAATTAGAACTGCCGCTTCACTGGGGCGCCGATCAATAGAACATGAATGAAGGCCGCGGATGAGGGGCTGACAGAGTTTGAGGATGCCCCATGCTGTGTGTTCACTTTGTTTTGGTCAAGATGTGGGCGGAGAACCACTTCAATGCTCACTGTAATGTCATAAACCCGTCTTTTGACACAATTCAATAAGCCCTCTCACAGAGCCTTTCATACTTCTCTTGTTTGCATCAATTTATCTTCACTGTATGCTAAATCATGTTAACTCACAAATGTAAATATTTATCTCGAAGTGATCTCTAGGGATTTGAAGAAATTTAATTAGCGTGCTTTGAAATTTCTGCTTTCATTTCAAGATTTTTATCCATAAGACTACTTCATGATTTCGGTCCAGTGGGAAAAGTACCGAAACTACAGTTTCTGTTTAGCATACTCTGTAAAATTTACTCGTGTCTTCGCAACACAAGAATTCGAGCTGTTTCAGTTGTCAACTACACCTTTGTCACTTGTGATTTACAAGCTAGAATGGTGAAGGTCAAGAAACCACGAATTGTGTCTTGAAAACATGATCCTGCAACATTTTCGCTATTAGTAATGAAAAAGAATGTTTCTAAGATAGAAGAGAATCTTCTATGACTTTTTAGAAGCTGTAATATAGCTTGGATCAGATAGGTCCAAAAACGCCTACCGGAGCAGGCTGCAAATAAACTAACAATTTATTTCTCTTTCACTGAGCCAAACTCAGCTCTTCTGCCTAACAAGAACAATGACTGAACAAAACACCTTTTTCTATATGGTTTACGCTTTATTCTAGCTGGTGCATCATAGTACTCCGACCATGTACTCTTTCTCCGCGAGGAGTACTCTTTGGCAACCGATTACCGTTCACTCTCCTACCCGTAAATTAACTTTCAAAAACCTTTTCAACATGCATTCCGTCCAACTCTACTTATGCAAATCGTGGCTGTTGGCTTCGTAGCTGTGGTCACCTCATCGGTCAAGGGAGACTCCCAATCAATTCAAATAAAACATGTAAAGTGAAAGATTGATTTTCTGAATCTACTGCTATGAAAGCAGACAGAAATGTTATGATTGTCTCAGTAATGGAATGTCCAGGGAAGTAGGTACTATGATCACATAATGCACGAAGATAAATTTGTTTCAGTTACTTCATAATTTCATTTTCTTGCAACATTCGATTGGTATGTCAAATCTCATGATATCCTGATGCTACCGCAAACTTACAATGTTTTTGACACTACTTACTAGGTCCAACATCTGTTTGTCCCAACACCCTGCAATTAGATACCCAAAAGTAAAGAAATGGCTTTAAAAGGAACAAGAAACAAGGCCATATGGATAGAAGCCTATACTAAGCCTTGCTGGTTCAAACATTTCTAATCGTATATTTACGTCATTTACTGGACATTGCCAAATGTTCGCACACATCCTAACTTGTTTTGACTTCCCAAAAGTATGGATGGACTGGATGATTTAGAGGGGCTATGATTTCCATTGCCCCGAAAGAAACTTCAAATTTAAACATCATTGAAATAAGATTACCGATGTGTTATTGAATCCATCCAAATCATGTTGATAGAACCTTTTTTACAACAGATTCCTTCATTCCAGTATCTTCAGCTTTCAAAGCAAAGTTAGGGCATGCCTTCAAAGAACAATCACGCCGATATTAGCAACGCCAGTTAACTAACTTTTGTAAGCCTACACTCCCATCTAAGCCAGGAAATGATTCCGATAGAAATTTCTTTGCCAACTTCCTACTAACAATCTTATTTCATTCAGTTTGTAAATCCCGAGATAATTGTTCCGCTATGTCCCTGTTGGGAACAAAAAGTTTGGAGTCAAGTCTCAATTCATCATTGATCTCAGTAACTAGTACTAAATGACCCAACCCTGGGAGCAATTTTCTACAAGAGCACGAATTGTCTCTTTCTCCAGAAAAAAATTGGGCTTCTCCTTTCTATGGTGTTAAGGATTTACTTTAATGGATTTGTATTTTTCCTTACTTATTATGTGATCCAATCTTTCAGATACGTGCAAGTATTCCTTAAACCAAAGTATAAGTGTTAGGAAGTACTCAAGGTACTTCATACTTCAGTAGCAGTTGTCTTGGCAAATCGAGTACTTAAGTGATGACGTCATAAATCAATCTTTCAGGAATTTTTGTCTATCGGAATCGTTGTGATCATCTGTCCATAAGCACCCGAAGTACAGCACCCCACTAAAGGGCTACAATAAACATCCTTATTTAGCATTATAATTTACTAGTAAGCTAGGTGCTTAAGTTCAAATTAAGCAGCACTGGAATTAACGGGTATTTACTTTGAGGTACATTTTAAGGAAACACTATCAATTCTACTCAATTCCAAATGCTTTCAACTGCAGGTTCAGACAACAAGATTTACAAGGAATATCTGGCTGAGCGACGCTCAAAATCGAGTACGCCACCCAAAAAAATCTGAAGGAATATGCCTCCATGTGTATAAAAGACATGATTTTAAAAATTGATCAGGCTGTCTACAAATTGAAAGGACAGTGTAGCCATTGCCATGTGGAAATTTGATTTATCTTAAATTTGCGCATTGCACTCGAGTACTCATAAGTATGGCTTAATAGTGAAACCTCAGCGAAGAAATATTTCTTTGGATGGAATAATAGGTGTTCTAAGTTCCCCATTCTTTTTAGTGATTTGTATTCAGTTTCATATAAAATGGTGTCGAAAGACTGTTCTGATTTGCATAAGCACGCTTATACTTGTTTTGAAGTTTTCGTACGTTTCAGAGGGTTCCTCCTCTCTATCTAAATATGATGACACCAAAACATTGTGTGCCTCTTGATCCACCTCCATCCGCAATTATATCCTCGCGCACTTTATGGTAATTGTTGCTATCGGTTGCTGAACTACCTTAACGAGGAATTTCAATGAGGGTAAAGAGTGATAGTATTTTGTGAGTAGAGGACTCAGTGATGTAGTTAAAATATTTACCAACTATTTGCGTTCATCTATTTATGCATTATCACCAAACTCATGCCCACATTTCTATGCCAGATAAAAAAGCAAGCAAAAAACTAACTTGCTCCCTAAGATGGCTCATGAGGAAATTTGAATTCGGACTTACAATCCAATCAAAATGTCTTGACAATTGCTACCAAATAATGGACCACAGTGTTTCAGGATTAATCACTCGCTTCGTCGCCAAAATCTTGCCCAAAATTCGCCCAAAGGGTCAAGATCAAGACTACAATATTCTGTTTTTGGCGCAAACATCAAACAATGTGGAGGAAAAGTGATGAGGTCACAAACCAAAAATTTGGAAATAGGGTCATTTGACTCCATATCTAACGGCAACTCTGAGATAGGCTGTTTCCCAAAACGCCAGATCTTTAGTGCATATAGAGTTTAAACGTTTGAATCTCAAAAATCCCTGCACAAAACTCTTATAATATTCCTTGGATCCATACGTTGGGAACCAGCGTTAAATGATAAGGTTTCGTTAGAGAGATTTAAACATTTGAAAGCTGACATTTCAGTGTTGGGAAAGAGGGCCACTCTCAATTTTGTACATTGAAGCTGCTACTAATAGAGCAAAATGAAAATTAAGCATTTTTTCCAGAATTCAAACGTTTTCATAATCGTGACGTCACACTTTCCCTCGCATGTATGGTCTTTGCGTCGGTTTTAAAAAGCGCCCAAATGGTGACTTGCCGCCCAATCTGGCAACATCTTTGGACCAGCCATAAAATAATATGTAACTCTATGTACAACGTTTATTCTAGTTTACGTAAGGCTGAAGATCAAATTGTATGAAATGAGCTTTAAGAAAAGTCAATACCATCGGGAGTGAAGAGTCACGAAAAGAATATAAGAAACTTTGAATTCTAACTTCGAATTCTCGTTGTAGCTACTTCGTTAAATTCTTGAGTGCTTCTTAATGCTATGTATTATGAGTTAAAAGTGTGAATATAAAATGTACGCATAAAAATGTACATATAAAATACACAACCATGACAATTCAACCTCTTATAACCTACTACATGTAAAGGCATAAACAAGACCTGATTCTCTTGGCTACATTGAGCAAAACAACATGCTGAAAATTGTATATCGCAAAACCGTTTCTGTTAAATAGATCGAAAAACTTTCAAATCTTTTATAAGAGGTAACGATATTTGGATTTGATTTGTAAACTTACCATCAATGCTGATGCTGATGTAATGGTCAAACTGAATACTACGATGTGTATCGAAAGGTAAGGAAGCGATTAGATACCAATGGTCTTGCTACCTTTTGTAGACCGCCCACTGAGTTGACTAGGACAATAGGTGGTTTACAGGACGACAGTTAAGTAACAATTGTTTGACTTATGTTTCAATTCATAATTTTACTGTGTGAGATGATACCAGTGAAAGAGAAGAGCGTTTCACCAATGATATTCGAACCAGTGCCACGCGAGTTCGCTGCACGCGCTCTAACAACTTAGCTACGTGAGACTCGCTGTCAACATATCATTTTTTCTAGTTTCTTATCATTTTCAAAATCTCTCTTCTGCAAAACGCTTTGAAACTTTCAATGGGCTTTGGACACCATGATGGGCTGTATGTCAGTTATTTCACAGTCAAGTCATATGGAGCAGAGAGGCCGGGCATCAAAATACGCAGAGCTGGTTATCAATGTCCTTCTTTGCAGTATTGGATGTTAATGTGGTAGCTAAAGAAATATAATGTGCTACCAGCGGGGCTCACCCAGCTCAGTTGGTAGAGCGCAAACCACGAATTCGTGGGTTTACGATATATTTATCCTTATGTTGTAATTTTTAGTCGCAAAAGAAACTGGTGTTAGCTTGAGGCATGCAACAAGTTCTGTTCTCTTCAGCGCCGGCATCTTTTTTCTGTAAAGGAAGTAAGCGTACTTGTTTGGAAGATATGCTTGACATCTTAGCGCTGAATTAATGCCACCCAACATTACTTTTGACCAAATTAAAAGGCCTACCTATATCTTTTTATAGGGAAAGGAGAGCATCTCATCCTTGTCATGCTAATGCCCCACATCAGTCGAAGAAAAGCTCTAGAGTGATTATTGATAACTTATAGATCCATGCGGAATCAAACCCTGACATCTGAAGGAAAGACGTGCTATCACTTTATCAAAAGGGAAGATTTGGAAAGCTATGATTGTCGGCGTCATTCTATATCATCACCAGCCATGGTTCAGAGTTGTATAAGAGAGCACAGCACCTGCGTTTATCAGTTAAATAGTAAGCTCGTGTAGACGTTGAAATTTTCAGAACACCGCTTTAAATTTAGCATACCTTAAGTGGGAAAATCCGGTTAACTTTGGAAATCTATGATTTTGGCGTCATTGCAGTCTATTTCTACAACACATAAAAAAATTAATTCTCAGGGTAGACGAGAGGAGTTTAAGAGTTTCAATACTCGGTGCTACAACTCTGGACTTTAACATATGCAAGTTCCCCTAACCCCTTTTCAAAATATTGTTAAGTTTGAAAAAGAGTATTTCGGTGACTTGGATGTCAGACCTCCCAGCTGCCAAGCGGAGAGGTGAAGAAAACAAATAATACCAGAAATGGACACCCCTTTCATGTAGCAAGTGTCTTAAGTGTCTTTTTTTCCAATTTAACCAAAATTTAGTACAAACGTAACTCCTATTCGTTTAAGATTGTAGAGATCATAGTTTTTAATTTGCTAAAGAGGTAAATTACGTCATGTAACAAATTCATTTTGTTAATTTCCTATAAATGCTACGCTAAATTGTTCTCTCACTCCAGATATAAATAATTGCTATTAGCAGTCTGTTGTCAAAGCGTTCAGCAACATTTTTCAAGATTGTGCCACTCATCAACTCTTCAAACAACATGTTGAACAACATTAAATTTTCACCCCTTCAAAATTGAGTCTGATATTAGTTTTATGAGACCAAAAGTATTGTTTTAGACCAGCAGAAAATCCTCTTTACCCCTAAGACTTGATGCATGGCATTAATTGTCACCATAGCTTATGCCCCTTCCTCTTAAAAAGTATGTCGTAAACCCTCAGATCCTGTTACTACGAAAAAGTTTCTCCATGTTGGTAACCTGATGGTACACAGATACTTGAATGAAATAATCCACTGACGCGAGAAACAGAAGGAAATTGAAAAACGTAGAGAGATTGAAATCTGCTGTTGCCTGTTGCGTCTCCTTATGGTACCTACTGACACGTGAGCCCTCAAATCTATATAATCCTTGAAAGCATAGTAACGAGCATCAACAGGATAAGGACAGCAATGTATAGGACGTCATCTTAATGATAGCTATACAGTAAAAATAGGTTTCATGTATGGATCAGGCAATAACACGTTAACAAGACCATCCCTTATAAGGTAGATAACTTCTAAGAGGAGCAATTAGTGAAAGCTGCAAACAGAGAATGTTAAACATCAACCTTTAAGGAAGTGTAAAAATGTATAGGGGGCTTTACGAACAGAGGTTTCCATCTAGTAGCGAGTGCCGGCGAAGTAAACAAGAAATGGAGCACAAACCCATGCCATGGAAACCAAGATATAGACAAAGATCTAAAGAAAGACCGCCGAGAATGTTTACCGATAAACAGAGACTTGACACCAATTTTAGTCAAACCAGCTCAAGGGACCATTGATGAGAGATAGTCTACCATAATGAGAATTTTCTTCCCAGGACTCTACAGAGTACTAGTAGGAACATGTACAACTCCTTTGGTCTCCCAAAGAAATTAAGTTGTGCAGGTACCGTACTATAAATCTCAAAATCCATGTTAGCCTAATGTACAGTAATGTTCATAACTTCCACTGTTAACAACGAGTACTTCAACAATATTGCAAATCTTCTTCCTTAGAATGCAATCTAATCAGCATGTCATTTAATAGGGCGTACATTTACTAAATGTTTCCCAGATCTAACTGATACAATCTTCTTTGGTGAGCAGTTGTACACTAATAATTTCAAATATTGCCAATACCAATTGATACTATTGCCACGATATCTGCGCAAGAAGATCCGGTGGGGTCTACTAGAAACTCCTAGATGAAATGAAAACCGATAACAGAAATTAATGAAATTGAACTTTAAAATGTCTAGTCTGTATTCATTGCGGTGAAAGAGCGGGTTCCTCCAATTAACGTCGGACGATGCCCGCATCACTGTAGTCCTTGGATTATGACGTTAAATTTACAGTTTCGAAATATAGAATTATGTTTTTGGTGGTAACAAAATTATTGAGTTACCTCTATTAAAGTCAGTTATATTCAATATTGTATCACCAAGAGACTTGTATCTAGTATCTCAAAGAGGGAGCATTGATTTCCACATGAAAGGTCCTGATATGTTGAGTATTCTCTTTTAGTTTCAAATAACGTCTGCCTATATATTTTTAGGTCTGAATTTTTTGATCCTTGTTCAACCGTAAATTGTAGCTGTATGTCGACTCTGCCGTGAGAGAATTTTGATCAGAGTAGATTAATACCTACGAAAAATAAATTTGCTTCTTTCAGAACTATACAGACCCTCCTCTAAGATATTACACGTTGTAAAATTCCACTTATCTATTTATAAATAATAGAGATAGCTTGCATAGACTATCTTGATACAGTGCAAGAGTTTTCAACTTACGTTTTTGTGTTTAAATTGCGAGTAAAAATTGTCCTTACATTTTTTAGGTATTTAATGGAAGCCTTGCAATAATTTCAGCTGGGGCCTATCTGTATATTACGACTAATTGGATGGTTAAAGTTGCAATCTTATATGCACGCAAATGCAGCACCATTTCTAGGATTGGGAAAACTAAACTGAGTGACTTTATTTCTACTCTCTAGTGTGTCTCTATGCTGTGAAAATAGCGGATTTCGTCTATTGCCCCATTACCCATTCAATTCGATTCAGACACGGATGACTTCCTAACAAACGCGTGAATCACTCTGCTAAATCATGGCTCCAACTGCAGAAGTAGAAAGACAACCCGACTAAAGTAATGGATAATTTTGTTGGGATTAATTCATGCAGATATTCTCATAGTCTCGAAGTAGAATGAAAGATTAAATTTGTACATGACCGTCTTTTACCAGAGTCAAATCAGTTTATCATCGTACTTTCATTCATCACAAGAAGAGACACTTGTAATTGAATAGGACATATTGAAAGTTGAATCAAAGGTGTATTTCTTGAACTTCCTGCCAATAGACAAAGCTTGACAATAATTGCATCAAAATACAATAGCTGCAGGACGGTCTTAAACTCCCTCGAAATAATGAATATGATAAACCTACGTCAATGCAATCAGGATGGTAATGCTTCCTTGTCTGTATTCAAAATAAAAGCGGCAGATAGTAACATAATGTTACTTTGTATTTGCTTGAACTTGATAGTTTCTTTCAAATCATACCCCAATAACTTCGTTGTGGTCCACATTTCTTGATAAGTATTTTGTGTTTATTTTAACTAATATTGCTTCTCGATTACCTACTTTGGAAGTTTACTTTACTTGTAAATAACAATAGTCAGATTTCCATCCCGTTTTTCATAAACATTTTTATAAGCACAGTTTAGATACTGACATGAATAAATTACTGGCCTATGTAACGAATGACTGTCGTACTGTACGTACACATATAAACAAACGATTCATGATGCCTGCATTCTCTATCGCGTACAAATCGCACTAAATACATCTCACAGGCGTACTCCCGATTAAATCTTGACAGTAACATTTATTATTGAAGTGAGTGATAGTTGCATTTATGCATTTTTTAGTAATTTGATTAAAGAAATTTCCCTTTACATTTTTATATCATAAAGCATACAAAACGTTTATAGAAGCCGCTGCCCTGCTTGTGTAAAGAATGTGATGCAACCCTGAAGCTAGAAATACTAAGATTACAGAGTAATTGCAATAATTAGGAGCTATTGTGACAATAAAACTATTCGAAAGAAACGAAACTGCTCTACTGTAACTCAGGCAAATGGTAGATTTAGGAAAAAGCACTTAAAAACTATATGTTTAGTGTCACAATGTGCCTACAAGAATGCTACATGGAATTTTGCCAGATATTTTCGTTTTCGTTTTCGTTTATCCGCTATTATATTCTAAGAACAAGATCAGCCATGTTCAATGGATGTTTCCACACCCTTTTCCGGTCCATTGAATTACTCATGTAGTTTTGGCTATTGTTATGCCTTAGTTCACATATTGTAACTAATTTGAACAGTCGATTGTACATACTCATGATTTCCTGATGTAGTATTAACCATCTATATACAACTAAGCTCTTATTGATGGTAGATATTTATCATGTCTTGAGTCGTAGTCCGAGCTACGGTTTGAGAGATACTTCTCCCATTTTCCCAACTAAGCTGCTGTTGGTCGGCATGTTAGCAAATCACATCAATTCGAAATTTTTGCATGCATGGAGTGCAGATTCAGCTTACCTGACCTTATTAGCAACTTCCTCTCATCAGGGATCTTCCTTAGGGAATCGTTTAAGTTCTTTAATTTATGTTTTCCTTACGTATGGATATGCAAGGGGAGAGAAGCAAACAACCGAGATATACCATATTGTAGCACGCAATGAAAATTGTTGGTTAAGCCTATCATGATCAAAGACTTCTGTGGTCTGAAATGCTACTGAAATTGAAATGCATACGAGAGGATCACTGACTTAAACCTTATAAATTTTTTTGCACAGAAAGGTTACACAACTATTGTACGCAGTATCATTAAACCTGATACGGCATTTCTATTTATGATTTGAGGTGCATGATTGCTAGAAGCAAATAAGATTTAGTAGTGTTATACGTTTTCTTTTGAAAATGTTTTACATGATAAGCATCTCAAACAAATTACTTGAAGATACTTGAAACTACTTCAAACTTAATTGATTGAAGCAGCAAAAGTTTTGCTGATTATATCTGAATGTCGATAAACGCAAACTTTTATATAACTTGGATAAGTCTGAAATGAAAGTTAAATCACATAGGCATACTCTACGAAATGTGCCAAATGTCCATTTTATCAATATTAACAGGATAGGCATAGCTGCTATAACCATGAAGTGTATGGCGAAAAGTATTTTATTTGTGTAAGATATAACGTCCAGTTGATAACTTGTACACCTCGTGTTGATGATCATGAGAATTTCCTGGAGCTCGAAAAATTTCCAAGCGACAGTTTCTCTATCTTCCGTGAACAGAACTGACAAATCATTTTTTGTATTGACTTCATGTTTCTGTTTCTTACACTTTACACATTTGTATAGTATAAGAATTCTATTTCTTGATAATCTCCCAACTGTCAAACGTAGGAAATACTTTTTCCGATTCTTTTTGTAGATGTGACATACTCTCCTTCGTCAATTCTCTTCCTGCACCGAAGGACGTACTGGCGAGTCTTGATTTTTTGCTATCAATTGATGTAATGTGCTTTGTCAATCAGAAGCCATCACGTTGATATTCGTCTTCTACATAATATTAAGTGACTGAGGCTAAAGAGAGGCTGCAAGCGAAATTGTCGGGAGAAAAATACAAACCTATTCTACTTTCTGTTCCACGAATTTTTTCGCTTCAGAGGTAAAAATATTTTCTTCATTGCGCATGTGCAACAGCGATTTCTTCAGCGATCGTCATAAACGTCGTCTAGAGGAGATCAGCTTTAGTACTCTTACAGTAACAGATACAAAGGGCAGATTCAAATAAAACGAGCCATAATGTGGTTATGGTTGATACATCAAGATTGCATGATAATCTAAAATTGCCGACTAGAACAGGAAATAACTCTGCTTTAATTGGATGTTGTGGTACCCCATATTACACTTTGTTCAGGGATGAAGAATTTTCAGTTTCTGAGGATATGGTACAAAAATACCTAATCTTTCTTCGGATCTAGATTTGCTTTAAAATCAGCAGTAAGTAAGCCAGGGTGTTATTGAAAGTGGTTTTCATATAACTTATCCTTAGATTTAATAAGTACAATTCATTAGAGAAAGAACTTTATGATTGTAATAAATTTGAAAAGTTTGCACCGATAAGTTTTTAATCGTGGCAAGTCTATATTATCCCACATCTATGCTCTCATAACGGAAAGAGTGGTACGAGTGACATCTCTTGCAAGAGATGGAAGGATAGATAAAGGCTCTCCTAAAATATACTTCATGATAATAAAAAGTGTAGTGCATATTTTGGTAAAATCCTCAGAATTTAGGAAATATAGCCATGATTCAGGGTGCTGGAAATGAGGGGGCTTCGTCTTCACTGGCGTCTTGCGAAAACTGATCTCGACAAACATTTGTTGATTTGTGTCATTCTAGTGCTGCACTAATTGGAAAACTTTAAAGTTATTATATTCCTGTTATCATTTTACCAAAGACGATTCTTGAGATTGTTAAACTGTAATATTTTAAGTAGTGAAAAACGTACCTAATGCAGATATATTTTAGCTGCTTTCTTAAAGATAGCCCTTGTAATAACTCAACTTCTCTTCACTCATTGTAGACGACCTTTCACTACAAAAATCTGTATACATTTTTGTGATAGACAAGTAATACTTAGGGCAAGTTTACTAAAATGGATATAGAAGTAAATGCCGTACCTTACAAAGTATTCAGAGGTAGAGGGTCCCTCCTAAAGCAGATATTGATGCCTCATTCTGTAATCTGTTGTACTGTCTCTTTAACTAATATACGTATAGACCTATGAGCCCTCTTCTAAGCTTTTTGCACTGCCTCTTTCCAAAAAGAGGTGTCCTTTTCTCCAGAATCAGATTTGCTCTTTTTAAGATGGGTGAAGAAAGTACAACCAAGGAAAATACAGTAGCAAGAAAAACACTAGAGGAACCATCCGGCGAGCTAACAGAGCAAATGATATATTATGAAGGTTAAGATGTAGTGATAAATCTAATTAAACTGCTCACCACCTGATGGCTAAACAAAGAAAATGAATGAGAGAAAGGCGTTATTGTCAAAAGGTGAAATGTCTGCGTGTAATAACTGCCGAGGATTCACCATCCTGTCGTGAAGGGATACTTTAGAAATAAAAAATACGTCACCAATGACCTGAGGTCTTGCTTTTGCAAAGTGTGATCTATTCTGAGCTACGAAAGTTGATTGCATACTCTATTTCTCTGCTAGCAACATTAGTTTCTAAGCTTCCACTGATGGACATCTGCATTCGGCTATGCGTACTTTTAGAGAGATTATCTCTTTGAAGGTTGCAAAATGGTTTTTGCAGTACGTACAGGAGGGAGAAAACGTTGTAAGTAATTATCATTCGTCTCATTATTTTATATATATAGATGTGTGTCTGCCTGAGTACTTGTATATATACATATATATATATAAATGTATATATATATATAAATACATATATATATATATATATATATATATATATAAACATTTGTGATCACTGACATAGACACAAACGTCCTTCTTTCTGCAGTAAGCCCTTTACGGTAACAAAGTACCACAGCGATGACGTCATAAAACCGTATTTTCAAATATCTAATTTTTTCTTTATTCACATCTATAACCCGAATATCAATTGCCCGGATAAGAAATGTTGTGTTTAAGAATTATTCCGACTGAGAGCAGAGAGATGACACCTTAAATGTGCAAAAGGTTAATAACTCTGTTAATATTGCTCAGTTCATAAAGTTATAAATTGCAAAATTTTGATTGGCATGACTCAAACCTTGAAACGGCGCATCTTCATCTTTATTCAATACATCCTTATTCAATTTTGAGAGATAATTTTACCAACAATTAAAAATTGACAGCAATATGCAGTCAATTCTGTGTTTTTCATAAGACTATGACGTCACAGTTCAATACCCTGTTTCAATAGTACTGAAATTGTATCCCTGTCTACCATTCTGTTAGGCATGCTAACTACTACATTTCACCTATTTTCTAACCCTTTTCTGTATTGTCATATTCACTTTAGTTTACCTCGTTTTTTCATTGTTTATGATTGTTATTTGATTGTTTTATTACTTTTAGAGTGCAACTGTAAATGTACTCGTTTGTTCCTTGTGCTGATTCTTCATTCAATTACATACCTACAAACCTTGGGTTTTTATAGGTACATTTGTGTTTGCCTTTCTTTCATTACCAAAGCGTAACCAACGCACGGGCAAGTGACCCAGACTCAACAATGATTTTGATTTCTTTATTTTGGAAAAGTTTGCTGTTCTACTATCAATTGAAGATATATGTAATAAACTTTTTTGCTGTCGGACGTCCCCTATAGCATTTTTATGGTGGTTTGACCATTGAATAATTACCATGATTGTATTTTTAGAGGAGTTTTTCAAGGCAGATATGGCTTATACAAGCGATAGCACTCACTGATCATCAGACCTCTAAAAGTAAAGTATATCCTTTAATATGGTAACACGTTAAGTTGAATTGGAGGGACCGTTGAGATACGCTGAAAAATTTGAATACCTGAAAACTTTACCCGCCCTTCACAAAGAGTCATCTACTATCGTGGACACGGCACAGCGCATTCAAAAGAAAAAAGCCTGATAATTTTTTTTTATTCATAGAGTATGTGAACGTATGTCAGATGTTAACTGTTCTATTGCAATACCAATGTCTACCATTATTAGTACTTTGCAAAGACGTCAATTTATTAAAAAGGCAGAAACATTCAATGATTACCATAGTTAGAGAGTTAAACTTACAAATAGTTAAGAATTCGTCGTAGACAGAAATTTCACCAATTGTAAAATCGCACTATTGAGGTTTGAATAAAAAAGGTTCTCATAATCGGAGGTACACCGTGCACTCATTCTTCAAGCTGTCGGGAAAATGCAACCTTCAATCTGAATCAGAGACTAACGTTAAAAAACCCAGAACTGTTGCAATTTAAGAAATGAAATTTCCGCGCCTCTGTCTGCAGCGCCGTATGATATTGTAGCCAGACTTTTTGACCTGTTAAACACAAACTCCAAGGCGGTTTAAAAAGTACTCAGATACACCAGAGTTGGACCATATTTGTCACACTGCACAGTTGCCACTCTCAAACTCCTTGTCGTCATCATTGTCGTTAAGTGCTATGCTCGAGATCCGAGCGTCGACGGCAATTTGATACCAGAGTCCTCTCTCATACGTCTCTGTCTGAGCTGAGTTTATGTTGGGTGCCAGCCATTTCCACTAATTTCACCCTCTGAGGCCCTCAACCTATTTTTGCATCAAGCTTTTCTATCACCAACTACAATGTGTAAAAACATCTGGCCCACATATTAGTTAATGATCGATATATACATTTAATAGAACATGTACAATAAAGTCTTTGCAAAAAGCATTTTAAATTTGTTAAATTTAAGAAAAAAGATATTACAACTAAATTTTATACCTTGTCAGAAAGTAATGCTCCTATTTGCAGCACCTGTTTGTTTCAAGTCGTCGTAATCGTTGTAGGTGTGTGTTTCTTTTCACCTTTGTTGACCACAGAGAGTAAGTACAAACTAAAATGCAAGTCCGCGCTGTTATTGCTATTCATCAACGAATACACGAACTCTACCTTGTTATCAAGTTCATTCTAATTCTTGCTTGTTATGCTTTCCGCACCAAATGATAAACGACAGATCGAATAGGTTAATCACCTCCGGACAACTTTCACTACAGCTCAGTCTTGATTTCCTTACCTTCCCGTGTTCACTAACATGCACAAATCCTCTAATCTTTACTATTCTTCAGGCCTGTCATATCTTATCCCCTCTCCATGATAAACCTACATACCTCCTGACTTAATTGTCTCCTTTTCATACATCTAATTCCTTGTTGAAACATCAATTGTATTGGATACAAGCTCATCTTGTGTCTAAAATCTTGAGAAAGGTTATTTGATGCGAGCGTGGATTAACAGGATACAAGATTCGACCATCTTATCGCAACTGAGAAAACTCTGTGGAGCGGTATCACGTAAAAAAGCAAAAAGATGTATCATTGGTTGGAATTATAGGCTTTACTGCCAAAAATGATGACTTTCGAAAAATGAAAAGCCCATAATCATAATAAATATGAATAGATATATAGATACAAACAAATATACACAATATATGCATGTATTGATAGAGAGAGACACTAAAAGATGAGATATCCTATATAGCTCTACATGTATCGAGCACTATTCCAATCTTTATCAAACCTGTAGAAAATTTACATATATACATGTATTGATAGAGAGAGACACTAAAAGATGAGATATTTGATTTAGCTCTACATGTATCGAGCACTATTCTAATCTTTATCAAACCTGTACAATATATACATATATACATGTATTGATAGAGAGAGACACTAAAAGATGAGATATTCGATATAGCTCTACATGTATCGAGCACTATTCTAATCTTTATCAAACCTGTAGAATATTTACATATATACATGTATTGATAGAGAGAGACACTAAAAGATGAGATATTCGATATAGCTCTACATGTATCGAGCACT
>JAAAKL020005676.1:0-18966 GCA_010016065.2 Carybdea cf. marsupialis auct. non (Linnaeus, 1758)
AATATTTCGAAACTAATAATAGCAGTAAATACGTCAGAGCCTGTTTATGTTGTTATTAACAACTCCATTCTCTAGACTGTTTACTTTTATGTTATTGTGACGATTCGTCACAAAGCTGATAACAAACGACACTACTTGGTAGCTAACTATCAAGCCGCATTTTAGTCAGAACTTCAAACAATTGTATGAGATTCACGCTGTAAACAAAATAGTTTCGAAACGGGCGCTTTTGGAACCGCGAAAACAACTTCCAGTCACACAAACTATCACTTCATAGCTTATTTCCATTTCGAAACAAAAGATGCCATTATGATACCAGCTACGGTAGTTGACAGCCGGGCTATGTTTAGTAAGCCAACAATTGTGAATGACACCAAGGCTACTTGGTAGCGCACTCCCTTTAGATAGCTATAGTGTCATCAGCGTAAAATGTAACCTTGAGAATAAATCATTTCAAGGTGGAGCACGAGAGGTTTTATTTGACATCTTTGGAAAAGTACTGGAAGACGTAGTCATTTGCTGCACCAATAATTGCTCAGAAATGCCCATAGCGAGGATAAACGTTTCCGTGTACGCCAAGTCATTAGTTGTCACCGCTTTCTGATAGAGATCATGTTTAAATTCTTGAAATTACTCTTAACAACTTATTACTTGTCTCTCGAAAAGGAACCTTTTCAGCTATCTAAAAGCAATGGACAATGTGTCAAACTTGTGTTGGAGGGCTTTCAAGGGTATAAGATTTTTCAGATAGAAAAAGCAGGCATCTTCGTGATATGAACTGGAGCCAACTACCTCCTGCTTCCCAGGTTTTTGCCCCTTCAAGTCCTTACAAGGCATTGCACATCTTTATTGTTAAAATACTTGGCGATAATACAGTAGCAGCATCAAAGGGTCTGCTTCGAAGACCAGCTGATTTTCAGTATCAAAGTTGGTAATTTTGTCCCGCGATGTGTGTGCCGTAGGGTTTCTTTGTTTTAAAACTACCACAACGGTACCTTTGTTAGTGCAAAAGTGTATTTGTTACAATATATTACCCATTGTGAGACCAGTGAACGCTCGTTGTCAGTAGACAGTGATCAGCAGTTGAATCGCTAAAGCCAACCGTCTAATCTACGAGAACTGAAAGTGTAGTTGCAAACTATAAAGTTTGCTTTTGTAAAACGTCGAACACTCGTGTAATCATCAACGTAGTAGACAGCCCAAACATGCTGAGTTTCGCTGCATGGATATTGGACTCAGTATCATTCCATTCCTCGTGTTGTACGTTTACTGTGATGTTCAAACACTGGTTAGCCTTTCACGATTGAAAAAGAGACTTTATTAGAAGCAGTTTTAAATATTCTGCTATTGGGGTTGAAATGAATGTTAGCTAGCGTTACTTGACGTTTTGTACCACAGAGAATAAAAGAAGCGTGGTGAAGCTCACAGAGTTACAGTTTGGTTTTTTTTGTATTATTTTTTTAAAAAACAAGAGTTGAGTAATTAGAGATAAAATTAGAAAAGATAAGGGGGAAAACACTTTAACAATCAATATAGCTTAGTTTAACATAAATTAACTTTCCCACATGTGGTCAGGGAACTGAAGTATAAACGTTTTGAGAATTTCTAGAGGTGAAAAGTTCAGTTTATCCTTAAGTTTCTAAGACGTTAAGTCCTTAACCTAAAAGCTATTGTAAGTAACGTATCAGCATGTTTTTCCCGTTCTGAGTTTGTACTATCACTAACTTCGTTACGTTTCATTGTTTCACTTGCAGGTTAATAGTCCATTTATAGTATGTATGACGTACGCATTTCAAACAACGGACAAACTTTGTTTTGTCTTAGATTTAATGAATGGTAAGTATTGTACTCCCAATAGAGACTGCTACTTAATAGGGCAATGAATATAACTTGCGCTTCACGTCTTTCTTATATACATTCACAAGGAGAGACTACCATGTTTATTAGATTGAGATGCCCGAAAATTATTCATGAATCGTATGGGTAATGCTCGATTTATTTACCTTTTGGGTCTGTAAGCTTGAGAGGAGTGGTTTTGTTTTTTATTATATTCCTCACTTCCCACTCAATTGTTGTTTTACGCCTTGAATCAACTAGCTTGCGCTTTTTTTCCAATTTGTGGTGGTTGGTGTGCGTGAGGAATTTCAATTTCTGCTCTTAATTCTTCCGTGATAAACGAAGACATCGCGATATTTTTTTATCCAGTCTTGCCAGTTGTACTTTCATGACAGAAGAAATTCAGCTTTTGGACCGTTATTAATACCTTGCTGTTGGTCCTTTGATATGTCTGCTGTTTAAGTAGGCCATTTCCATTATCTGTGGTAGAATTTGTGCTGTGCTTACCACGTTTTAATGTGACAATAATACTTTGTGTCCTATTAGGCGGTGATTTACATTATCATTTAACCCAGCATGGTGTTTTTAGCGAGGAAGACGTGAGTAAAAGAGTTAAATTCCATTTATCTTTTGCGTGGGTACATCTAACGTTGACGTTGTTACATCTTGCATGTTCTTTTCCCTTCTACTTCGGGTTTTTCTCTCATTTTCACTTTCAACCCTTTCCATCTTCGCCATGTTACTCCTTAGCCCCTTTTCTGCCGTATCTCCGTCTTCCTTCCCTTCTCCGTCTCCCTTCCCTTCTCCATCTTCCTTCCCTTCTCCGTCGTCCTTTCCTGCTCCGTCGTCCTTCCCTTCTCCGTCTTCCTCCCCTTCTCCGTCTTCCTCCCCTTCTCCGTCTCCTTTCCCTTCTCCATCTTCCTTCCCTTCTCCGTCTCCCTTCCCTTCTCCGTCTTCCTTCCCTTCTCCGTCGTCCTCCCCTTCTTCGTCTCCCTTCCCTTCTCCATCTTCCTTCCCTTCTACATTTTCCTTCCCTTCTCCGTCATCCTTCCCTTCTCCGTCATCCTTCCCACTAAATTATGATTTAGCTCTAGGTTGTACTTGAAATACATGTGTCTGTTGAAGAAAGGTGATAATTTCGGGCATCTTCATAGTGACCTACTGCAGCGTTATCAATTGTAGAATATTAAAACATATCTAAGGTTTTCACTTAAGTACTATTGCAATGAAAATATACTGTCGGTTTTCTAAATATTTTCGTGACCTCAAGGAATTAATAAGGATTTCACTTTTTATGTAATGTTGAAAAGACAATATTTAGGTGAAAAACAGTCAATTATTTTGGTAACATTACGTACTATCAGGTATATATTTTGGAAACATTAGCAGAAGTCTGTCAGGATAGATCTTGATAAAGTTTAAACTGAGTTAGATTATAAATTGCTATTCCACTTTTTACACAGCGTAATGATCACGGTAGTAAATATAAAAACTTTAAATAGGGGGTACCCTGAGTAACCAGGAATCAGGTTGAAGTGACGGCAAGCTCGTCGGTTATGGCACTTGCTCGTGGAGCTTTAAGAACCGAAGGTATGGGCAATGCCCAAATTGCTTTCGTGGTCATGAAATTTGGACTAGATTAGCACCCCGGATAATATTTGAAATTGAAAGTTATCACTGACTTAGCGATTGTTTCGTGGTTTATACGTGACTACAGTATTCCCAGTAGACAAAGACTTCCACTTGTATATCTTCATCTTCTTGGTAGAGAAACTTCCAAAGCCCCACGATCTCCCCAGAATGAATGTTGAACAATAGTGGTATGGCTTGCCCCAGTCCCCTTCTACCTGGAGCATACCTATTAGGCGCGATAAGCATTGTCTTAGTGGATCAAGAAGTGCGCAGAAGAATGTTTACTTCTATGTTCAGTTACGCCAAGTAGGTTTTCCAGCTTTATGTATATGTTTCGGCATCATAAAACAAAAGACCAACTGTAAAAGTATTAAACCGTAACAAAGCAATTATTAATGATACTTTAGATAAAAATACAATTAGTATTAGAGATAATTCATTTAAATATCGAAAACCCGCAAACTACAATCGTTGACGAAGATCTTGGTCGAAGCTCAACCTTTGAGCGTCTTTTTGACTCGATTAAACTTAGCCCAAATAGGTACATTTGTCCGTAATCGTATGTTTGTTATCAATATCATTTTTGCTAACTTAAGTAAAAAAAGGTGTTACTATTTTGAAAGTAAATTTTGATCAACAGTAAGGTGAAAAAGTTGATAATTTAAAATATTTATGCTGGTTATATTCAATTAAAAATATTTGAATGTTGTGAAATACTTCAACTTATATTACCTGTCAATTTTAGAGAAATTGAATTTCATTCTTTAATTTTACTTTTTATAGATATTGTAATTGTTTTCATTTTCATAGGTTATTAGTGCAAAAGTTGCAGTCAGCTCCTTATGACGACAAACATTTTGACTAAATGACTGTTGTCATAAAGCACATACTGACACGAAAGTTGAAAGGACCATAATGATCTCCTGTCTTATATTGCAAGTAGTAAATGTGAGCTAACATCTTGAAAAGTAAAAAGTGCTGTCTACTGAAATAGACGATGCTAAATACGGATATTGTTTATCTCATTGTGGAGGAAGGAAATGTACTACCACCTTAGCTAGATCTTCGGTTCTGCGTTTGCAGAAACGAACCATGTACTCGCTGATGTGATCTAGTCCAGTAATTGTGGGTAGGCGGTTTGACAGAAATCAAAATTGGGGGGTAAGGGCACAACGTTTATCTGTGGGACATTTTCCACTTCTTTCGTACTTGTAAGGACTTGTTTTTTGTAACTTTCATAACGGTTTGATCGTTAGTTAGTTCTTTAAAGACTCCCCCTTCATAAGCATTGGCGGTTTGCATCACGCTGCCGTATGGCATGGCATTCCGCACACAAGGGTAGTACAGAGATGCTTTAGGTAACAGTGGGGAGATTTTACTTAGTCAGCAATGGTCACAATTTTCTGTATCTTCCTAGCAAATATTATCATAAATGCTCCTGCTGTGCATACATCGAAAAGCTGCAAATGGTCCTTAATTAAAATATCCTGAAACAGTTATCAAAATATGTAAACCTATTGTTGACATAACACGCCGTTGAAGATACAAAACTCTCAACGCAAAACAGTATTCAACAGACAACTGGGCATCGTTTTGCAGTTACGAGGACTACAAACCAATTTTACTTGAAGATTGGGAATTTATTTAGACCAGACTCAACATCCCGGTGGTTCTCAATTGGACAAGAAAATTACTTTGTTGCCCTTTCTAGTGCTGTGAATACGACAGATGTTTCTGGGATTATAGAATACGTTTTTACCAAATTCTGGTTATTCGCAGTTTAACCGTACATATCGGAGATTTGAGCTCCAGAAACGTAGTAAACCAACTGGATGTTTTCATGAATAAGCAAGTATAACTTTAGGTTCTCAGCCGATAAGCCTTGCAAGGTATCCGTCAAGTATTGTATTGAAGTATTGATTTGTAGGGTTCCCCGGAGAAAGCAGAGAATGTCTGTGGCGTAGGTAATTACTTCAGTTGGAAAAGAGTGGCTTTGCTATAATCAGTGATAAAATATTTAGAGGAGTGATGATACAGTGCAGCAAATGTGGTATTTGATCATTCGGACTAAACACACCATGACGTTTGTGCTGCAGACCAAAGGCTAGTTCAGAATTCAATCATATCAAAGCCTGAGAAAGTCAATGATTCCACAAATGTTAAAATAACATACCTGTAGGGGTTCAAAGGTTTAGCATTTAAACTGTAGGCAACATTTATGTTTCTTTGTTACGAATTATTTAGTGTTTCTTGCGAAGTTTTACAGATTTGTCATTCATTACATGCTGCGTCGTTTTGCAAAAGCCTTTAATGTCGACACAAAGTGATCAAATTTCCCATCATGAACATTTTTCATAATAGAGATATTAGTCGTAATATTATTGAAAGTTACTAAGAGTTTCGCTCATATGCATGTTCCACACCGAACAAGTAATTTGCTGGCTGGACTTTAGTTACATGGTCACCAAGTCTCCGTACATACTTCGCAAATGGATAGACTAAGTAGAAGATAGTAACACCATAGATGCGGTTTTGAAACACACTCGCTGTCACACCAGTTGCATCCTGAACACTAGGCAATTTTGCGGAACTGTTTGTTTTTCGCGAATTAACATGTTAAGATATTTTTACTCTTGCAAATGAACAATATCAGGCTTTTTCCGCAGGTCTTTTGTTCATCCAGCCAGTCCGAGATCCGTGAAAAATTTCGAATTGTAAAATGACCGAATATTAGGGTCGGCTTGCTCACATCCCCCTATTAGAAACCAAACTAAGACAACGTACTTTATATTTTCTCTTTGTTTTGGAGTGCTTCTGTCGTTTAGAACCAAGTGCGTTAGTTGTAACAATTGTGTATATTGGCCGAAAGATCCCTCGATTCTATTTTTCCAGTAAATCCTTTTACGTTACATGATTGCTTTTGGGTCGTTTTGCAAGATAAGCAAGAAGGAGTCTTGTTAAGCTTAAAACGAATTTGTAGTTGACAATTGCCGTCTTTGCCGGCTCCCCGTCATGATTCGCATAGTGACAGTTCTAATATCAAACATTGCCGAAGAATCTGTGTGATTGGCTGCTGAACCCCCTGAGCTCAGTACAATTCAGTTTTAGCGTGTAACCCATGTTTCAGACACAACTGTGGTTTGGCCGCTGCCGTTAGTATAATCCTTTGTAACATATCTTACTTCAAAACCCGTTTCAGCGGCCAGTGCTCAGTGTAGATGCAGGCAGTTTTAAACATCACTACAGGAATCTACTAAAACTACCACGTGGTGATTGTACAAGACGACACTGCAGATTTTGGCTTTCTGAAGAGAGATTTACTTGTTGGTGAGACGGGACTTTCCTGATCTTGGAAGAACTATCCGTATAAGGGTTCCCCATGGTAGCAAAAAAGATCAATACATGTTTGATGTAGTTTGGCCTCGGGGTATTGGCAAACATTACGTCTCTGCAAGTCTACCAATAGATGTACGTCTAACTACTCGTGTGTGGATTTTCAGTAGAGGTTAAAGCACAATAAATAGCCTGTACCGAGTAAGAGTGAAAAACATAACTTAATGTCGTGGAATAGCCAAGCAAAAGGTCACTAACGCATAATGTAAACTACCTCCTTAAAACTGCTACAAAGTGGAAACAGGTTACGGGAGCTCATTTTTTTGTGCGTCAGTGATCGTAGACTAGTTTTGACACATTAATTCGAGAACGTTGAAGCCGGCTAAGCTTTTGCCAGTGGCACGTCTATTTAGTGGGAACGCCATTTCGACAAATATTATTGATAAGTTCTAGCGCCATTGTAAGTTTCTTGATATTAAGACATGCCTTGTAGCTCACTGCAACCCATGTCGGTCAGATCCTGTCGTTGATGGTAATGCTGTAGGCCGTTGGAATACGTTTGTTTGCTTAATCTACAATATAAACAAAATTGTTATGGCATTCTTTAAGTCCAGATTGGGCTTGATCAATGATCCCCGCCGATAGCATAACCCACAGTTTGGGAAACACTACACTTTGCAGTGGCTTTAGGTTACAAATGGCAACGGATTGCTGGCTTTTGCTAAACACGTAGTCATACAAGAATTTTTGGCTCTGTAAGATTTTTGTAAGACTTTAACTATGTGCAATTGTTACGAAGGTTTGCTGAATCAAGTTTTTAGTACAGTTGTACAACGACAGACATTTAAGTCAATGGGGGAATAACGTATTTGCAAAGCAAGTGTTCATGGACTTTTCATAGCAAAATGTTTAATAAACTTTTGTAAGACACTTTCTGGATTTATTAGTTTCTCTCGCGGCGGCTTCTGTAACAGCAAAACTTTTATGAAATAATACTCTGTGAGGATATTATCGTCAAGCACATTTCGGCCTTGATTAGATTTGTCAAAGCACATATTTAATCAATTTTATGAGCAAGGCAGCCTTGACTTTACATATTTGGTTAGGCATGAACAGCATTCTGAGTTTTCTGGCTTAGATTGGTTTAATATAACGCCGTATATTAGTTTGTTAGGAAGATCTGGTATTGATTAATGGAATATGACTGATTGCTCTTGTACCGATATTTCATAAGCCATGAATGATTGCGATTCATATTTTGCACAGAAAGTATTCAGTACAGTAAACAGAAATTCATGCGTGAGCATTATGGTGATTGACTTCAATCGATGCCGTGATTTCAAGCTTTCTAGGATGTCAAGTCAATGTGTTAAGTATTTAGCAGCTTTAATAACAATATCGATGTATCTTTTTTTATGACCTACTAAAGGACAGATTATTGTGATGTTAGCTATAAAGAATTTCAAAATCGGCAGTTTTACACAATGCTTTTTTTTAACTCCTAGGTTAAATTTTACGCATCAGAGATTATTCTAGGTTTGGAGCATATGCACAGAAGACACATTTGTTATAGAGATTTGAAGGTAGGTATAGAGATCTGATATTATTTTGAGGGAGGTTGTATTGTATTATAATCGAACGAGTAAAGTAACAGGGAGGAAAAGTAGTCAATTGGAAGAGTTGAGTGAGGTAAATATATTTTCAGAGGATGAGAACGCATGTAGAAAGCTTGTAAAATCGAATGGAAGTATGAGTTGTTACAGTTGACAAGGGAACACAAGGCATCCTTCTAACAAGAAGAAGCATTAAGAAGAACTAAACTCTAATTGGGCTTGTAACTTTAAAGAGCCACTTCGACATAGAGATGAAAATGCTAGAGTGCTACGTTTGCCTGTAGGGATGGAGAATGTATCATGACATTATCTCATATCTACGTTTTAATGTTGATGGAGGTAGTTGAATAGATTTGGACTGCGCCCTATTGTATTTCTAAAGAAGAACATCAACCTGAGCGTAGTAAAAATACAAACCTTGTTTTTATGTGTATACATGAAAGTGGTGTTGTCTACCTGGTTGGCCCCCATTCCACCGCAACAACAGGAGACACCCATGTTGATTAAAGACCTGAGAATCAAGTATCGTTTTTCCCGATGAAGAGCTGGGACCCATTGTGGCTGCTAGAGAAAATTATGTTTGTTATCACCGAGGGCACCATAGTTCATTTAATAAAGCAGTATGACGCGCTAAAATGGTCTAAGATCTGCATACCGTCAGTGTCAAGTATCACTCTCTTATAGTTGGTCAAAGTAACCATTTGAATCTCAAGGGCCGATTTATTGTTACGCGGGGAGAAATTCCAATTAGCTTGGTGTCCCCATTTATAATGTTATTAGAACGATGACGGTAACAGCTGATAAAGGTAAGAAGACGTCCATTGCTGATCAAGATTACAGAAACACTTCATAGGAGTGATACTGGCAACCATTCCACAAAACAGAACGATAAAAATTTTCGTAAAAACTTGTTCAGCTTTTAGTAAACGTTGTCTCAACTTGGAAGCATAATACGTTCGTGCGTTGAGCCGATGTAAGCCATATCATTGCACGTAAGACCTCATATAAGCCCATGGCTTGCATTCTGGTTGGTGTAGCACCAGGTAATAATTAAACCATACACTTCCAACTCTAAGCAAGGTATCTGGTCGAGTGCCATTTTTGATTGAGGAATTTTTTTAACAGTATTTTTGGTAAATTTTGTGGGTTATATTGGTATGAATATTAGCCATACAAACCCTTCGAGATCGTATCAGTTACGTAATATTGGCTAATAGCAACATATTTACCAACATCTTCTTTATGGGTACAGCTAGTGGAGTTTTACAGCTGATCAAGGTCTTGAGAAAGTAGATCGCATTGGCTTGACTCCCCACCCTGGATATTAAGCCCGTGTTTTACACCCAATGGGAGACTAACTACGATGTACGGAAACACCTTACAAGCATTTACAATCTAGTCATGAAAGCCGCTAATAGTCAGGTTTAAAAGCTCTTACAGTACAAAAGACGTAATAGGTTAAGTTGCGAGGACCTCAATTGTCGGTATAGCTCGCCCTTTAATTTCCACGTTTTTATACGTTTGTGCTAGACTTCCACCTGCTCGACCTCAAAGGTAAGACCTAAACAGCGAAAGGCAATATTAGTTTCTTATTTGTATATAATCCACCGATGAGAATGACCCATATTGTCATGCGAAATGAAAGCAAAGGATAAACATATTGCATTGGTATACGTCAGGTTGTAAGTTCAGGTCATATAAACTAGACTAGGCACCACGAGGGTAAGTTGAAATAGCTGGGCTCTATAATTGACAGTACGTTGACACCAATTAGGTACTCTCTTTACATAGACTAGATATGTATTGTGTGTAGTGCACCTACTTTTCTGTTGTGTCGTTGCGTATGCATTTGAAGAAACAGTTTCTTTAGATTTGATGCAAGGAACAGTTTGTGAAGCGTGAGGGACCCCACCACCTCGGTGATGCTGATCGCCATTATAACATTAGTTTCTTTCACAAAAGATCTCTAGACCTGATGTAAGGAACCGTGGATTGGTGGGCCCCACCTCTGCTCTGCGGCAGTAATGGTCATTTTTGCATGACGTTGTTTTATTTGTAGCAAACTTCAAGGTTTGGTGGAAGGAATAGTAGAACGGTGAAGGAGCCGAACTCTTCGCCAAAATTTATCACCGATACAAGATATAGTTTATGCTTTTCATAATTTTGAATAGATTTGAGGTGAGGGACAATAAAGTGGAGTTTGAGGAACCCTACCTTTTCGGCAAAACAATGCGGTTATCCTTGCATGCATCTTAGTACAATGAACATAAATTGCCAAAGGAGTGGTGGCTATTGACCTGCCGGTTGCTAAACTTTTCCCGCAACCAGATTGTTATAAGGATACGTTTGCTTAATTTTAGACCCTTTAATAAGAAGACTTATTTACTATGATCACTTTTATGGAGTCAATCTATTTTTGTTAGACAGATGCACAATTTGCATTATTCATTCATGAGCCATAGTCCGAGACTCTCACTCTTAATGAGAACTGGATTGTGTTTCACTTCTGTTGCCTTACTCAAATCTGAGTACCAATACGTCGCAGTCTGCGGGTTAATACGAACACGTATTATATGGTCGTTAATTGATTGCAAAGATAGTTACGACCACCTTCTTCCAACACTATCCATATCTTCCTTAATGTAAGAGGACATTGGTGGATAATGAAAAACATCACTTTCTTGCTGTCTGTTTGGTACCCCATTATGCATGCAGGAGTTTCCACGAACACGTCACCTTGCTGTTAATGTCACCTTGTTTATACGGTCGTCAGGCATCACACATTGGGGATAGGCACATTTCAGATTTAAAATTCAGAAGTACAGCTTGTAGCTACCTTGTACTGAGACTATAAGCGAGATTATTGATGTATATCCCCAAATTTGTTACCAGCTCACGGGAGGTGTTTTAAAGGATTATTGCATCGCAGAGTAAATCTGTAAAGTAAAGCCCCCTAGGCTTCTTGGTTAGCATATTTTGGTCGGTTTCCATTCAGGAAAGGGCAAAATTTGTGACAGCTTTTGTGCATAGTGAAGACGTGGTCCTAAGAGTAATTGGGGTTATTTTTTGACTGGCATATACTGTGCGTTATTAAAAGGGGGTGTTTGTTTATTCACGTGGGGTAGAGTTGGGCATTGGCTGGTGACTATACGTTAGGTGACTTCATTAAACTTCAAGTGACTTATCGTTTTTTCTTGCACTGCAGCCAGCGAATATACTACTGGATGAAAATGGCCATGTCCGAATATCAGATCTTGGATTAGCCTGTGATTTTTCGAAGAAGAAACCCCACGCCTGCGTGTATGTATTTATTTATTTATTTATTTATTTATTTACTCTATGTACGTTCAAACTTTTAAAATATATATCAAATTAGCATCTGGTAATGACATTCACGATTTCTGGCTTTAGTTTTGCAAGACGGAGGTTCTGCCGTGCCTATTGTTCACCAGTATTAGGATATTTGAAGTCCTGTTCATAGAGGATGTCTCAACATGGGAAGGGCTTTATAACTTTTATACTTGAAGATGTTTGTAAACATAAAAATCACTTTTCATTGGTTAAGAGATGGTTTGGCAATAACGTATACTGCAACATTTTTATTATCTCCTAGCAACATCTTCCCATTGCTCAGAATTTACGATCCATTGTTTTGTGTTGGCAGGTCCAAACTCCATTCAGCAATTCCTACTACGTAGGGAGCACGTTATTACTTGTAACTGAATTACATACTACATGTTTCTCTCGGATGGTTGGGAAATTACGTAGCTAAGCATTGCCATTTTCAAGGTGACTATTTGACTAAGTTATGACTCTGCCCCGCCGTGAACTGTTTATACTTAGAACTGAGGCAATATGATAGTTGCACTCTGGCCAGTCAGAGGCTGGTTTTCCCCACAGACATTGTGCGTAAGGAATGTCTTTTTTTCAGTGCTGCAGAGTATGTTTGCAGGAAAATCATTAATCCAGTTACGTGGGTCAGCAAACTGTAAATATGCAGACATACAAGCACTTTTGGCTCACTACATTGTATAAATGCATGTTCTCACCGCAATGGAGCTTCATAATTATGCTGTTTAAACTATTTATCAGAGTATCCTATAGGCCTTAAAACTTAAACCAAAACTATTTAGGCTTTTATTAGAAATGATTACTTCCATTTGTGTAATAAAATTCTTGATAAAGATTTGGTATGTATATTTCCAAGGTGGAGGAAGGTTGACATTTATACCCGACTGTACGTGAAGTAAATATATCGTAAAAAATATTTGTTTTATCCATACGCAAAGCTGTAGTGGACAAGACCACTAATCTGATAATTGGATACTTCTTCCTTTTTGGCAAAAAATTGTACAAATTATACACACATTTTTGAGTTCATATGTGTTAACCAACATTTCTGCTAGTAGATTCTTTAGGAATATCTTGGATGGATATCTCTAACCCGTTGGAAGGTCAACCATTGATTACGGACTGATTGCTAAAAGAACTTGATGGAGCTTCTGATACTATTGAATTGGTTACTTGGTAACTTTAGCAATTTTATGTTGCCTTACGCTTTAGTTGCCAATCAGACGTCAAAGGAGGTTAAGGGTACAATTTTTGGTGGATCGTTAAGGTGGAAATAGAAGGGAGTAGTCCCTCCCCCCAGAGAAGATTTACTTGATTGATCCGTTTCCCAACACTCTTCCCAAATCGTGCCCCTCAAGTCAACTCATCTGGTATACAGTAGAAAGAATAAAATCGCCCCCAACATATGAAGTTTCTAGATTGTCGAAATTTATCGCTAAGCACAGAGGATTTCTAGGACATATCAGGTTATGTCAGATTATTTAAATTGCGCTTGCTACTGTACCAGAGGAACGGCTGAGGGAGTATACGTCGAGGTTTAGTCATAATCAAATGTATGTCCTCGAGGAAGATGCTAAAATTACAAAAGTTAAGTACTGTACTAACAGTAGGACATATCCATGGTTTGAAAACATAGTCGTGAAGCTCCAAGTTGTCACTGTAATGAATCAGGAAGGTATGCGGTTGCCAATGAAGAAGAATTTTGTAGTAGCCTTTGTGAGCATGCAAAGAAAGTCTAAGGCTGACGTAAACTCACACCTAATGTTCATGCAATTTTTTTTCCTTTTAGTGGGACTCATGGGTATATGGCACCGGAAGTCTTGCAGAAAAGCGTCGCTTACGATTCCTCAGCGGATTGGTTTTCCTTCGGGTGCATGCTGTACAAACTTCTTAGAGGGTAAAAGTATACCTTTTCTGTTCCATTCTTCTTTGTAGTCTGATTAATGCAGGTTTAGCAGTTACAAGGATTGGTCTTGGGTCATTCTTTGGAATCGCAAAAAGCTTTCATCCTTCACACTATCGGGCAAGCCTCTACTTGGCCCTGCTCTACTCCTTCTTCCTTGTAAACTACTTGCCGTAACTAACATAAAGAAACTTTCATGCCGATGGGTGTGAGCAGCCTTCTGATTATTTTTTTTATCCTAAAGCGAATTTTGGTTCTTATGTCGTAGTTGGCGTACCTATTTCAAACAGCAATATTCGAAATCTACTGTTACTTTCCATTGTTCTTCCATTCGAGCTTTACATATATGTAAAAAGAATTGCCCATGTTCTGGGACAACTAGGTCCTAAATCATGTATTAGCCTTACCTGCGTGCTGACGAGAGCACTTAATGTTTGTGATATCAAGCTTAGATGGGCGTTGTGCAGGGCTGTTGTAAGGTCCCCTTTCGGAAAGAAGTACGACTCATTCTAATTTAAGTGCCATTGTGTACACTGCATTTTAACGACATTTTAGATGTCACCGCCATGATGTTGTGCCCTGTCACCCTAGTCGTGTTTCCCCAGTGGGATTATATGGGCTAATGGCTCTGGTTATACATGGTAAGACGATATCGCAATTGAATCTTTGTGGCAGCCCGTCAGCGTTAAAATTTGTGTGAGAGGATTATGCATGTTAAAGCTCACTTTGAAACCCACGAAGTTGCAACACATTTGGAGGGGATTCGGATATTTTAACGATCGCTTTAGACCAAATGGTTGTATGAAGTCGTCTTTATTTATCAGGGTTGGAAATTCATGCATTGCTTTTGGATTATATGTTGAGTATGGAAGGTATTATTTCTAAATTGGAAATATGGTACTTGAGGGATTTTCACCGGAGTTTTTTAATCGTCAATTATTAGTTTCGGATTATCGTAGTCTTTCTCATTCGTAATACGCGTTTTAAGCCTGATCAATAGGTGTACATGATGTTTTGTGTTAATATCTTTATATTTTTCTAGCATGTCATTTTCTGAATAGGTAACGTTTATGTACAAGCATGTATATTGAAAATGTCTTGGGAAATGATAGCAAAATGCCTTGGAATGTCGCGCAGTCCTTCGAGATACCTGCCCTCAAACAGTGACAATTCCTTGCCTAGGCATCCCATGGGGAATACATTGTTAAGTTATGGCTTCCCTCGAATAGGATTTGGGAGATTGGCAATTTTCAAATAAGCATGCAAAAGTTTTAGGTCGCCACAGTATGCATCCCTTAAGGATAATTTAAGCCTCAACGTTGGCTTAGGATATTGTTATGTGAACCTAGTAAAACGTTGCCGCCCAGTGTCGTCCGTGTTTTAGTGTTTGCTGAAACCAATGATTTCAATACTTGAGATCAGGTGGCAAAACAGTAAAGAGATGCTTTCTTTTAGGGTAAAGGTGTGGAGTTGCGTAAATTGGTTACTGTACCAAGTATCGTAATTCAGTTGTAGATTGATTGCCAAAGGTACATTCTAGTCACTCTATTTATTAACGGTTTGTGTTCAGGGGTAAATATCCGGAACAGTTTGTAAGAAGTGGTGCTTTTTTGTCAAGGCTAGTTATATGCTGAGGCTATGCAGAGGTTGTGTGTTATAGATGCTTGCCGGTTTCAAGGAGAAAGTTATAAATGTTTTTAACCGATTGGTTCGTAGAGACTGCAGAATACAATTAAGGTATATTTACACAGATTTTACCATGGAAATGACCCAGAGCAACATCGGCACCTGTTTAGTTTTTGACAGTCAATTTTTATTTTAAGTTGACATGTAACCCTAACTTTACCCGCGGGAACCCCAGGGCAAGGAAGAAGTAAAGAAGAAGACAAATAGCAACCTTCATCGTCAGATAGCTAAAACTAGCTCAACTATGTAGGATTATCAGGAAAATGGCCATATCTTGGGGAAGGCGTATTGGGACATCGTCTATGATTCACCATTACATCATCTTTCGATTCAAAGTTGTGAGTAGCGTATACATATATAGTAATACGTCCTTATTACGAATGCAACGGTCTTCTTTTAGTATTCTGTTGACGTCTGTGATAGCCGAGTCTGCGGAATATGCGGTAAATTGATGAAGCTAGCCAACTCGCAGTCAGCTTCAGAGGTGACATCATTGTAGAAGTAAGGAAATCTGACCTCGAGTAGAGAAAATGTTGAGCACTAGCCTTGAAGAGCTGCAGAAGCTTGATAAGAGCCAATGCAGAAATGATCTAAAGTCAAACCGAAGCTTTTATATAACAGTTGTTGTTGTAATAACATAAATAATGCCAATCCTTGTGTTCACACTTATTTTTTGCGCTTGCTGACATTTTTACATAAATTTTTTATAGGCACAGTCCCTTTAGGCAATTGAAGACAAAGGACAAATATGAGATAGACAAAATGACGCTAACAATGGTATGACACTGTGATTTAATTTCTATGTAGTCTTACCTCGCTATAGTTCTTTGTAGATATTGATTTCTAAGGGATTTTGTTGCAAAAAAGCCTCGATCGTAAAGTGTAGGAGGTGTGAAGAGGTGCTAGAGAAAAGTCAAGACCTCGCCACCGGGATTCGAACCCGGGGTAACCCACGCAATCTCTGCGTGCTGTTCAACCAGCTTAGCTGTGATGACCCATTGGTAGCATATTTCACTTCTAGTCGCCACATTAATGCATTGGCATCGAGCCTTATGCATGCCGTAACTCTGCTGGTGTTTGATGTGGGTATTGATGCCTTATGTGACGCTGTAAAACAGAAACGTTAGCCAATTGATGAAACATTCTGTTTTGGGGACAGTTGTGTTTCTTTATTATAATTGGTGTAGTTTTTGCGACTTGATTCTCCTACGAATTTCACAACAAGCAGAGACAAGTAAAATTTACAGGGTTTTCACAACAATCAGAATTAATAAACCGGTTAACAGAAGCATAATAACGCTGTTTATCCCCATTAACGTAGTCACTGCATAACACGAATGTAAGGCTGCAAGTATCCGTTTCTATTTCTTCCTGTTATGGTTGGGTTTGTTCTTGTCTTGTCATAGACCTCCTTCATATGTCATCATCTTCTGCTTGTTTCCAAATAGGCGCCCAACGTTGACAGAGCCGTTTGTCATTGCTTTACGCTTGTACACCCCTTAATAAGCACTTGTCTCTGGTTGTGATCGCCGTGAATTGCCAATGGCAAACTAGCAGCGACCAGTACGCTTGTATAATATTTCATACATAGTTTGTGTGTTGTTAGGGGGAGGGAATTTTTTGTGCAATAGTAGTAGATAGGAATGTAAATTTTGAATCCTGCGGAATGCAGTCTGTTTACGGTCGTGTCACATGTCTCAGGGAGGGTGGTGTACAAAACTTCATGGATGTCTGTGTCCACCTTTGTAAGATTAGTAGCTAATGTTGTTACTAGTGAAATAAAAGTATGTTGTCATCGTTATTGTGGTGGTACAGCACACTCCACCAATGTGTGAGTCACAGATTCGAGTGCCATTGGTGACATATTTCTCAGGTATATTTTGAAATTTAATAAGTGCTTGTGACGTCTTCTGTAATACTGCCAATTGATGTGCGGCCGGAATAGGACCATATTGGATACAATTTGATGACATCACTACAATTTAAACAACCTGAAAAAATTTGTCATTAGAGCGAGGCTGAGAATATGAACAAAGAGGCTGGTAACTTGTAGGCTATTCACAGGTATGGAAATTTTGTAGTGAGGTCTTTGTTTTCTCATTCTTCTCCCGATTAGGATGTTAAATTTCCAGATGATTTTACGCCTGATATGAAGTCTTTGCTGAATGGGCTCCTTCAGAGAGATGTGGTCAGCAGGCTTGGCTGTCAAGGCAAAGGGTAACGTAGCAAAGATTGTATATCACATGCACGTTGAGTCTTCGTTGAAATATGAGTCCAGAAGTGACTTGTTGAGATCTGTTAGAACAGGGGTTTTCAACCTTTTCCAGCAATGCCCCCATTTTTTGGTTAATGAAAAGTTTGCGTCCCCCATTTCATTTCAAATAATGACTTATCATAACTGTTGAATAGAATATATAACATTTTTTTGCGATTAAATGACGTTCGCGTCCCCCAAAAATTTTTCGATGTCCCCAGACTGGGGACGCGACCCCAAGGTTGAAAACCCCTGTGTTAGAACGACTTTTTATCTGCCATCTAGGAGCAAATTGATTCTTGTAGGAGTTGCAGTCCAGAGCTGCTCAGAGGGATCTTGCTGCTGTACTTCGGTATTTGAGTTTCTACTCTAGAGCTCCTAGAAATAAGGATGTACGTTTATTTGTGGATTTCGAAGATTTATCTTAGTACTAATAGTTGGAGAGTTTCATTGCTTAGGGCGTTTAGACTTTTTCAAAGAAAAAGGTACTTGCTGAAGCTTTACAGAACAAGCACTACTAATTCAGTTTTCATGTACGGTGAAAATGTCTCAAAGTGTTCCCGAATGACTCGTTATTGATCTTATTTATAGTTTATTGCTTATTATTTGTCCCGACATCTCGAAGGCAATTGCATACACTTAGGGGGAAGGATTGGCCGTCGCTTGGTATTGCTTTGTTTTCATATGTCGATTTTCCCTCTCTTTCAATAAGCAGAGTTCGCACTCCAACTCCCGATTAATGTGATTCGGCCAGAGCGTTAGCCCATACTTCTGCTAGGAATTCCCGTCACCATATTTTTAGCATTTTAATTTACTCCATTGGTCTTGATTTCCTTTTGATAAAAATCTAAAAAGTTTAAAGGTCCATGCCGACATATACACCTCTGCTGTATCTTTTACCTAATTTTGTAACCTGTCGATCATGTTGATGCTCTCATTTCTAGTGGACAGCAGTATTTTAGTTGCCCTGTGACATTATTGGAAGAAATCCATAAAATCAGGACCTATTCTCCAGTTCCGCATAATCGCCCAACCGCCCTGTTGTGCAGGTTTGGAAATTTTCCATCCAGGAAATCCTTATTCCAGCTCCACCCTTTTTGATTTTGGGAAAATGTTCCACTACTTTTCTTGAATTCCTTTGCATTGTGACACTTGGATGTTAGATAACAAGTTTCGTTCTATATCATAAGAACCTCACATACCTTGCGTTAACTCTGAGAAACCACCATCTTGACTAAATGAAAGCGGAATACCGTAAGCATAATGTTGACCTCTATTAGTATATACTGTAATTTCCAACTCGCTGAACCCCCGCTATCTGAGTACGAAAAAATTCTTGAATCCGTTATCGTTGACAT
>JAAAKL020005677.1:0-18963 GCA_010016065.2 Carybdea cf. marsupialis auct. non (Linnaeus, 1758)
TTACGGGGAGGGAACAAACGCATAGAGCTCTCGTTCTGCAAAAAAAAAAAAGGGGGTGGGGGGGGAGGGGAGGGGGGCGGGGGGGGGGGGGGGGGGGGGGGATGGAGTGCAAACAAGAGGCACCTGAATAACAGCTCTCTCAGCCCTTCCAGTGTTGTTTGAGTGCCCTGGAAATACGGTTTGAACACTAGTGCACTTTTCTTTCTAAAAGTATGTTTCGTAAGACAAGGAACGAGGTAAGCTGTAGCTCCTATTCCGCTATTTACAATGTCACATACACTGTTCTTAAAGGACGTAGTCACTTTCCTTTCCTTGCAATCTAATAACGGGCACCACAACGAGATCACAAGTATGCTTTACTATTCCACCAAATCAATACATCGTTGAAATCGATTTCCACTTCCAAGTAATACACAGTTGGAGTTACGTAATCCATATCCAATCCAGAGCATTGTTTCTGCAGCTTCTTCTATCTATCTAAATCACCGTTCCTTCTTTCACAACATGGCCCTGTTTTAGTACAATGGTGGTAAACGAGCCACTTCTTCTACCTTCGATTTCTACAGGAAAACTCTCTTGCTACAGGATTACTAACTGACACTGTCGCTTGCTGTCTTATTACTCTGCAGGCCGTTCACTGGCTGGCTGTTTGGAAAACCGGACAAAATGTTAAAGTAAAAAAATCGACTTTCCAGCATATGGATAGCGGATTTGATTTGCATAATGACATGAATCTGATTTACATGATGACACAGATCTGATTTACGTAATGCCACAGATCTGATTTACATAATGACACAGATCTGATTAACATAATGAAAAACATAATGACAAGACAAATTCTTACTGCAAAGCTTGAGAAGGGACCTAACAGTTAAAAGATGGAGATACGGCCATACCATCTCTTTTTAAGATAGAAGAATATTTTTAAGTAAAGGAATTGCAGCTGATACAGATACACCTTAGGTATTCTACGAGGGTTACTTCTCCATGGATTAATTCGTTAAACTGATAGTTACGACGCCACACAATTTCATCTTTCCCCTTAAGTACATGTTCTAGTAAGGACGGATAACGAGAGTAAATGAACGAGTAACCAAAAGGTACATAAAGAAATAATTCATGATACTCGTACATTCATAGAGAGTGGATGAAATCTTTGATACATCGACTTCAACTAATTTAGAAAGTAAAGCAACTCTTGACCTAGTGGGCTAGAGTCGTTAAATAAATCTAACTTCTAGACGAGGCAATGTTGGTGGGTTGTGACAATTTTAATAACGCAGCCTGACAGTATTTAGAGGGCAGGAGTTATCATGACCCCAAATCTTGAAGTAACGCAAAATAAAAAAACAATAAAGATCAATATTTCAAGACAACAGAATTTTAAAGAATGCATCGGTTCATAAAATTCTATTCTTCTTTGACAACATTTCTAAAAACCTACCTTTAAAAACCTATTTTTTTCCATAATTGAAACACTTTCAAAATCGTGACGTCACACTTTCCCTCCGCATGTCACTTGACAGAGAATTCAAAGAGATCAAAACATGTTTTCAACAAATGTTGGATAACTTAACAGCGATATCAGACATTTAAAAGGGATATGCCACAGTATTTATCATAGGGTTGTTGTTAGGTGTTGTGTCATTGTGACGCCACTTTCAACGTGATGAACTGTTACGAGAGGGTTGGGGAGGTCGGCTAGGCAACACCGGTCGGATATGTGATAAAGAGTGACCCTAATTGAGAAAAAAAATCCGCAAATGTTACATCTCTTACCCTTGTTGGCTCGATACACTACTTTCTTCCATAACCGGGATAGAAGGTGGAGAAATAGTTGGCGGATCGAAGGGGTCACTGTCAACTAATACTTTTGATGGTGTAAAAGTCTGTTCCGGATATTCCAGCATCAAACCATCAAAAATCCCCCTGATCAGTTGAGGTATTGTTGAACGATACCTGCAAGGAAAATCAGAATCCCACTTAATACATAGATACAATGAAAAAAGAATTGAATTAATGATATTTTATATAACAATGGTTCCCCTAAATATCAGAAGGCAGGGTGGCCACTGATATTCTCAAGAAAAATTTTATGACTTTTCAAGGAGCTTTCAAGGATTTTCTTTAAACTTCAACGACACGAAAAGGGGCGTATGAACGTATTTGGATTGCAAGGCCCGCAAATGGAGCGAGCGTGCTTTGGAACTGGGGCCCAGGGGTCAGGGGTCAGGGGCAAAGCCCCGGAATATTTTGTGTTTCCTTGCTTCTGAGACCTCCAAAATGCCTAATTTTAAAGTAAATTTGACAACTGAAAATTACCATATTTTCCACCACATAGTTCAAATTATAAAGAGTTAAGCCCCTTTTTGAAAAAAGCTGGATGGGTTGGATAGCAGTCTTCTATAGTCAAGTCACATTGCACGGAGGGGCTGGTCTCTAAGATTGCGTAGACCAATCACCAGGTCGCCATAGCTCAGTTGGTAGAGCACCACGCCGAAAATGCGTGGGTCCCAGGTTCGAATCCCGGTGGTGATATTTTCACTTTTCTCTAGTAACCCTTCAAACTTCATATTTAGAATAATAGTATACAAGTAAATAATTATAAAATATATTAACATATTCATGAATATATAAATATCCTCGATATTCATACAGTACTGTTTTACCTGTAAAAATACGACATATAATATACAACATACGACAGTATAACACTGGTTGCTAAAGTGCCTAATACACTTAGTCGTGTAGCGCGAATAGAATGATAAACAAAGTGCAAACACGTTTGTTCTACAAAATGTAAACATAAATTATAAACATATCATATATAATAATAGGAAACAATTTTCATATAGTAATAATAATTATATAGTATAATATCTACAACATGACACACACTTGTATTTCATTGACTATGTCAAGGCGTTTGACAGAGTAGAACACGACGTGCTTATTGAGGTGCTTGAGAAAAGGGGCATCGGAAGAAGAGAGGTACAACTGATATCGTCCATCCATCGACATCAAAAGGGATACATGGCCTCGGATGAAAACAATGACTTCCCAATCCAGGTGCAAAGGGGTGTCAGGCAAGGCTGCATATTGTCACCAATACTATTTAATACATACGCTGACGAGATGATGAAGCAAGTGTGTGATATGCCGGGTATCGCTGCTTTTGCGGACGTGTCAATAAGCAGCATTGCCTACGCCGATGACACCGTCATCGTGGCGGAGAATGAGGAAAAAATTCAAAGAATGATGGAGAACGTATAAGCTGTGGGGAAAAAGTGGTCAGTTGAGATAAATACCGAGAAAACAAAGGTCCTGGTGGTCACGCCAAGGGCACATCATCCTGTACAAATACGGATTAATGGTGTGATATTGTAGCACGTCGAACCTGAAGAACGATGTGGATGTACGTTGCGGCATTGCCAAGGCCAAAGATAGTTTCTGGCGACATAAAGAACTCTTCCGGCATAATTTGTCGATACGCATAAAACACAAGCTTCTGCAAACCATGGTGTTCCTATGTACGAGTTGTTGTTATGTACTGACTGGCGCACTCAAGAAGAAGATTACATCATTCGAAATGTAGAAGGAGGATCCTCAAGATTAGTGGGAAGGAGAAGATAACAAATGAGGCTGTACTGCACCGCATGGGCCTGTGCAAACCCCAGTTACTTAACTGCATCCTCAGCAGAAAGGCATCGTTTTTTGGTCACGTTGATAGAGGCTCAGCAGGAAAATCCTTCGTGGGAACAGAACAGCGGAAAGATGGTAGGGAGGTAAGTAAGTAAGTAAGTAAGTAAGTAAGTAAGTAGAATACGTTTAGCATGAAAATGTTTTCAAACCCCAGATTTGCTATTTATCGTATGATGAGTGCTGGAATGTCCAGGCATGAGGAGGTATTGACAGCTACATTATTTGGGAACGTATTAATTCTTATTCTTTATAAGTTTTGTTTATAATAGAAGAAAATTGATAGCACCAACTTAATAGTATAGATCGAGGTCAAAGAGATCATCCAAAATTTGTTAAAAAGTGTAAAATCGAACCAATTTAAGATCAGGATCGAGACAAAGAAGAAAATGACATGAAGTCACTAGCTTTAACACACAACGTCCTACGCATCAGTTCACTTACCGAGGGTACAGTGTCAACCTGACTAAAGTGACAACAAATTCTGGATTCTTTAAGAACGATACCGACTGCAAAATTTTTACGATCTAAAAAAAGAAATGATACGCGGTTGTCTGTGAATTAGAACCGAAAGTTTTGAACATCTGCATTGTTTGCGCAATGCGAATGGAAAGTGAAACAATATTAAGTAAGGTTGCCAAGTTTGGTAGCGCAAAATACCGTGTGGGGAGAAGGGGGGCATATTCACGCCCATAAAAATATTACAAGGATCGAGTGCGTTAAAACTATTTCAAGACGACAAAATTCACATTTTATACAACTTTACTATCACATGAAAAAAGCTTTTTTTTGAAAAATTTTATAAGCATGAGTACTTGCGTGAAATTCTAGTGGGGTTCAGCCCTAACAGCAGGAAGAGTGAAGTGAGAAGTCCCTTACTTTCTCTATAGCCCTTGATGTAAACAGGCTTTGGATACCAGGGCACACCTCGCAGAGCTGACTGTGGGTTAACGAAAGCACTGTGATTTTTTGTGAATTTTTCAATTTTCCTGAGATACTGTACAATGTGGTGTACGGTAGTGGTGTTTATCGTTTACCGTGCAAGCACGCTAAAATACGCATTGTACCGTATTATACCGTACAGTTGGCAACACTAGCACTAAGTTACTAGCTTCCTGGTAGGTGGACACCTCTCAAATTGTTGAATGGCTGCATAAATAAGGACACAAATCACGAGGGAACGAGGTCGCAATTTGGGGTGCTTGTACCCTTCCGCAAAATGAATTCCTTAATAAAACAGCTCAACTCGACTGCTACTTTAACTACGAATAGGCGAACGCCCTTCGTAATCTATGCGTCTGAGGATTGTATACGAAGTTGTGTTCTGAAGGAAAATCTGTAATTTCAATCAAGGCAACACGATTTCTGAGCACTTGATATTCTTAACAATCAATAACATACTTCTATCTGTACATAAATCCATCTAAGCTAATCTAACAAAAGCACACAAGCTGAATTTCCGTGAATCATGTGACTTAATTAGCATAATTATGTAATATACGTCATACATTTTCCAAGCTTAAAGCATTTTCAGGTTTTGTACGGAGACTAACTATTTTTGCTATTTTGAGAGAAAAGATTCACCTCTAACAAAAGAGCTATATTGTACTGCTTTAGTGTTTTATTTATTATCTTACTTTTGCAGGGTGTCTGTTTGAAGCGTACTATTTATTTTACTGATGGGGTTCTCATTGTGACATTACAGGGTGACCACAGAATTCTGATCTCACATTTCCTGAGTTTTCCCTGAGATCTTGGCTAAATTTCCCTTAAAGTTGTCTGACACAGACATATACCAAAAATATCATTACAGCAAACGAGGAAAGTACTTTTTCAGAGTATGTACTCTTTAAAGCTGGTTTATTGCCACTATATTTCAACTTTCCCCGAGTTTTAAAAGTCATGGTAAGTCTCCCTGAGTTTTTCTCGAGTTCCCTTCCAAAACCTAAATTCCCCGAGTATTCCAGATTTTTCAGATGCGTGGACACGGTGTACTAATATTTGTTTACATTCTATGACATCTATTGGGCCAGAAATCAACAAAGTAAGCATCGGGAGTTTCAGCCAGTCCACCAACTGTCTTGATTTTCAAAAACCCTTGACCTTGTAGATTGCAGTTTAACATCAATAATGCTGATGATTCGGGCTCAGCGACTCGTCAACGTAACTTCCATTGGTTTGCTTTGCATAAGCTTTCACTGTTTTGTTTGTAATTAAACTATTCTGGTCACACATGTGGGGTATTAAATCAGTTCCATCAGGATAGCATGATTCACCCAGGTAGCAAACTTCTCTCTTACCAAAGAAGTTTCTTTATGCCATTACAGTCTTTTTGCAAACGAACAAATAATGCATCCTTAATTAGCATAAGAAGGGTTTAAGAACAGTCCATTGAAAACCTACGAGGCACCATCTGCCTGTGGAACCTGACTTATCTATAAATGCATAACTAGTTTTGATGAGCAAACTAAGGAGATTCTCCGCTACAAATAAAAAGGCTTGGCCAAAGACATTAAATAACGATACCATTTCTAGCAGAGCTAACAAGAGGAATGTAAGTTGTACAAGCACCTACCTCTTCCTCAACATGTTCTAAAATTCCTTCATCGTGTACTTGTCGAAAAGTTTCTATCCAAAGAAAAACCTGAAGCAGGTGCCTAAAAAACCAAATTATCACAGAAGGTGAATCAAATCAAGGAGAAGTGTGTAAGCATGTAAATCTTATTTTAAAACCAGAATATCAAATTGTCGTGTGAAATGGTACTTTACGCCCGGCATTGTTTACCGAAACTGTTTTGAGAAGTATGTTTCATATTAGTTTATCGATACTTAGCAAACCCTACATATCTGACACAGCACTGCTTTGTCATTGACATACTATTGAACATGAATAAATAGCAAGTAACTTGCTAGATCTCAAAGCGACGTGTGATACTTAGCATCACAACATTTTTATCATTAGCACTAGAACGTTCTTTGATGAGAAGAGTTAGCTCAGTCCCTAGAGAGCTGGTCTAGTCAGCTGAGAGTTGATGCTTCGAGGTCAACCCCAGTCGTCGATCTGAATCCTCCCACCGCAGCCACTCAGAAACAAAATAAGTATCTGGTATCAGCTTAGCAAGAATTAAGGTATAGAGAAAAGAAACTGGTCATCATTGCTGAAAATACAATCACGAGTTTATGGCATAGAGGGTTTTCCCTTGTAATTTGCTTCCCAAAGTCATTGAGGACCCTTTAGTCTTCATTTCCCACATCTAATTCTCGTATACGAAGGGAGAATGATGATGTCACAAATCAAAAGTTTTAGAAATAGTACAATCTGACTCCAGATATCGAAAGGCAAGTTTGGTACAGGCTGTTTCCCAAAGTAGCAGACCTGTAGTGTAAATAGTCTTTAAACTAGAGGCGTTTGAATCTCAAAAATCTGTGATCAAAACTCATGTGTTCATATTCCTTGGTTCCTTAAGTTAAAAACCAGCATTAAACAATAGGGTTTGCTAGAAAGATACAAAACTTTGAAACCTGATATCTCCCTGTTGTGAAAGGGTATTACTCTCAATTTTGGCCACTGACGTTCTCACTAATAGGGTAACAAAAGAAATGTTTTTTCGCCTTATTTTAAAAATGTTCAAAATCGTGACGTCATACTTTCCCACCGCATTATGAAGGCAAAAGGTATTCCATCCAATTCTACACTTTGATAAAATGCCTTCCGAATCAAGTTTATATTTGTGTAGATGGCACATGGCAAAAATAGTAAATCTCTTGCACTACAGTTACTGATTAGCTTTGACCGCCTCTCGGGCAGTTGTATAATAAAACCGTTGCATGGAGTCTTCAGTGGCAACATTAAACTTCTGGGGTGACGGTTCTAATAAGAATTCAAACATGAGTTAGCCTCCCAAAGAGCTCACGCCTAGAAGGTGTCTAGAAGAAACTCTTTTTGGAGACCGCAGTTTTTTACTAAGGGGGTACATTGCTTGCCATTACTTCAGCGCTGCTAGTCTAAAGCTTTCGGTGCCGTCTTTGTTCTCTTGTTTAATAGCAATGAATAAACCTCCAATAACTTTCTATATTGTAAATTGAAAATGTTTCAGTGCTGTGCCAGATGGTATCAGGAGATAAGCGGTAAAGAAAGTACACCTAGTAAGTCGGGTTTTGGGTGAAATCCTTAGATTTTAAGAAAATCCCAAGATCGGCTAATATCCTCACTACATTCTTTTTGTCCATAAAGGTAGTTAGTCAAAATTTGAAAATGATACTTTACACAAACGTCAAGGAAAGCCCTTTTAAAGTTTGAAACATTCCTATCAAAACATTTGTACTTGAACTTAGGTCATACTTTTAGGAAGAGAGCAAAATGAACAAGGCTTCCCCGAGATCTCTGCAGATTTAGGGGGTCGATACCAGGAGCTGGACTGAGTATTCGTAACACCATTTCGTGTACCTGCGTTTGATCGACGGATTACCACTTATCTGCAGAAAAATTCGTATTATGACGTTATCACTTTCGTTTCGTGCGTTTAGCACTCTATTCCACAGTTTCTTGGATAAGAAATCATTATGGCAGTAGACTATATCTACAGTCCTTTTCTGGAGCAACCTAGCCCATGAAAATAAATAGTGAATCTACGTTTCTCAAAATGGGCGTATGTCACTGTCGCAAAAATTTAAGCACATTGATCACAACATTCTTCTGTCTCTTTTAATTGTCAAAAACATACTGTAATGTGTCGTGTTAGATGCATCTTATGGTACAACTACAATTTGTGGCATGAAAAGTACATTGATTTCCCTTAAGGTTATCACTGAAAACAGTCACTGAAAAAGGACTTCACACTGCCGACCTAAATCAGACGAACTAAATATTTAGTTCACCTGTCTATATCGTAGTGTCGATACGGTGCACGATCTGGGAGACAAATCAAGTGACTTTAGGTCGATAAAATTTAGCTCGGTAGTGTAGAAACGGAGTGCATACGATCCCCGAGCGATGATCTTTTAGTCTATATAAATTGAGGGCGCATAAAAGTAAAGCTGAGAGACTTTTCTGCGAAGTAAACGAGTGGAGAATGGAGTTTATCAGTCCAGTCTCTGCTTCTCCGCTTTCCTTCACTCTTGTTCATATCTCCTTCACTTATCTTGAAATAAATCACCTCTTTTCTGTCGTATTAATGCAATTTTCGAAAACGAGAGTTCTCACAATCTTTATATTCAAAAGAAAGCATTTATCAGGGAATGTGGCTGATTTTCCACACAATATTTCGGTAGAAAGGATACTCCCAAATAAAAACCCATTAACATACAAACATTTTGCATAGCATAGAACAAGATAGTAAACAACTTAAAAACCACAAATTTAAACATGCACTATAATCATGTAAACAAGTATTAAATTAGTTATCTATTATAAAATAAGACCACGCCCTTATGGGCAATCGACTGGTTTTCTGCATAGTCTTTCGGGTAAGAGTGTCATATAAACTAAGAATAAAAAAATAAAAACTCCGCAACACACTTTGTATTGGCCTTTAAACTGCACCATCAACCTCTGTGCGTCACTAAAAAGGTACCAACTGCGGAAATTGGTTCGTGAATTTGCGCCCTCTCGTATCCACACACAATCACATATAAACGTAGGCCGACCTAACTTGGCTTAGTGCGTCTGTTGGACGAATCAAATCCGATGAACTAAGTCGTTAAATTTTTAGATCGTCTCCGTTTCCATACTGAGATCTAAAGCGACGAACTAAAATTTAAGTCGTCTAATGTTTGAATTGTCGTTCTAGACCGACAGTGTGGAAACGGTAATTTTTCCATTACCTACAACATGTATTTTATGAAAAGCTACGTTTACATATAAGTATCTGTGGGTGACCTTTGATGTGGGGCATTCAGCGCATCGGATAGAGGGTTCGTTCGTCGGTAAAAATTAAATACACGTAAAATTGTACTCGTATCAACTTGGTTTTGTACAAATGATAATTATCTTGTTTTCAAACTTCAGTGCCATATATTTATTCTGTAACTTTACAGAAGAAGTAGGCTGTTTTCACTTGTTACGAAAGGGACAAGATTACATAGGAGCGGATAATGACTTTACATTGGTACAAAAACATTGTAACATATTAAACGTAACAATAATAAAAAACCTCCAAAAACACACACAGAAAAAGGGAGAAAAGGAACGGGATAGAAAGTAGATAAATAAAAATAATAATACCTAATAATAATAATAACACCATGGCAAAAACTTGCCCGTAAATAAAAAGGGGATAATGAGAAGAAAAGCTGGTCGCCGTGTTAACGCTAGAGAAGTCATCTTACCGTGATAACGAGTCATCTGTGTCTTCATTGGTAATTGATTTCAATTTTCTGGAAGAATATAGTAGATTTGTCACCATAAACTGCCATGATTTCTCCTACAATGCAAAGAAAGGTTAAAATCCAGCGATAATGCATGGATTAACGAGCATAAAAAAGCTGCAAAAGAGATAAAAATTTGTCTTCAACCCCAAGTACTCGTCGAAGATCACGTATTGCTCTGCATAAAATGTAATGCTCAAACAGTCTACAATAGATAAATCTAAATTCCTGCTGTTTTCGGCAGGTGAAGATTTTAAAATCAATTTTATATAAAGTAACTATGCATCTTAACACATAGCAGCCCCGAAATCCAGAGAAACAAGGGCAATTCGATGTATCACATCAGCATGTCATCAATTCCTGAAAAGGCCTGATCTACATGTATGTTTTGAGTGAGCGTATGAATCTTGCCAAATACCATCCATAAAAATGTGTAACGACAAAAAGGAAAATTATCAGCGATAGAATTTTACGACTGAGACGATTACGGATGCTGATCATGGCCCATGATAATGATGATAACCATGATAGTGTTAAAGATGCTGCCGCTGAATGTCAAGATAACGATGATACTGCTGATGGTAATGATGATGATGCTTAAAAGATGATGCTTATGATGGTGCGATGAATATGATGACGATGATAACGCTCAGATGAGCATCACGACAATGGTGGTGGTGCTCCTTACGATTATGGTGTGATGACGGCGGTGCTACTGCAGATGATGATGATGATGATGATGATGATGATGATGAGACGATGGTCTGATGACGAGAATGATGATTCTGCTGATGATGATAATGATGATAACGATGGTGATGATGGTGGGAGAATAATGATGCTTATGAGATGATGATGATGATAATGATGATAACGATGGTGATGATGGTGGGAGAATAATGATGCTTATGAGATGATGCTGCTGCCAATCAGACGATGCTGATGATGGTGTGATGGAGATGATGACAATGATTATGATTACGGTTGATCATTATAACGATAATGATGAAGATCATGACGATGGTGCTAGTGCTGCTCATGGTGGTGTGATGGCGATGCTGACGATGATGATGACGATGGTGCTGCTGCAGGTGACGATCATGATAATGCTGATGAGATGATGCTGCTGCTGAGATGATGATAGTTCAATGATGGTAATGATTATGACGATAATAACGATGACGAGATTCTGATGATGAGATGATGATGATGATATGAGGACGCTGATAATAAAGTCAACAGTGATGGTGATAATGACGTGTCAGAATCACATAGTTAAGCTCTGTGGAAATAACTAAAACAAAGCCCTTATGTGTATTTAAACTAGGTTTAAGATGTGAAATGTACATGATCACCAATTCATCAGATGAAACTTTTCAAATACTATGGTTATAATTTCTGAAAGATATTGTACCATGATCGATCGATGTTATAGCGCCAAATTCGTACGTTATTCTGCATTCTCTTACACGTTCGCACATGCCAGGTATTGTTAATTTTGATCCACTTTGTAAGTACACATAGTTTCCATAGTGCAGCTGTAGATCAGGTAGACGAATTGCCTGCTAAATTGTCTCTTCAAGTTATGTAGCACAAGGAATATGTTTAGTTATTGTACGAGTAACGGACAGAAGCGTAAACGGATATAAATTCACGAATGTCTTCTCTTTCAAACTCTTTTTTAAATGTAATTTAATCATTTAATGAAATGGGGTTTGATTGCTGTTTTTCCCAGGTACAAACGATGCCCGCATTTTTACAATTTTCAACGAATTACACTACATGTCCTGCTCTGTCAGCCATTTTGTTGCTCTCTGTATCTCTGTAGAAGGAAGGTAAATGGCAACAAGGCAAAATCACTGATCTCTAAAAAGGACTGGATCAACCAATCCCATTAGTTCCAACAAAAAGTGTGGTCACAAATACTAGTCCCCAGAAGCTAGAATAGCGCGGGAAGGTCTGCCATACTAAGTAACACTGTGTATAAGCTTTGCTTGATGGGGACTGAAATCACGTCCAACGACTGACCTCACTTTGAGACGGAAGATGCTCCGTCCAGTGTTTTTAAGAGATCAGTGGGAAAATCACAATCTTTCTAAAATGATGCGCCTAATGCGCATGTTAATTTAGACTGGCAAGAAAGCTTTGATGACTAAGCCTCTGGGAGATTTGGAAAAGGAGAGGTGATTTACATTGTGTTACAGTTTTACTATCCAGGGCGTTGAGGAGTTGTCGTGCATACACCATACAGAACTTGAAGCAAACATGCGGATCGATAGTAAGGTACGTTGGTTAAGATAGGGATCCCTAGTGAGTCACAAAGGAACTACAGAAAACACCTACATCGGATGCAAATGGATCGGATCCAAGTATAAGTTAAAAGCATAAGTCATAAATGATACAGATTGGTTAGTTATTAGACGTAACATCGTTACATGTGAAAGTAACATTTAGATTTACACTTTAAAGAATGATACAAACTGATGTTTTCTTCACTAAATTGTAAGCACGTCATATGGGACGGAATTCTGTGCATAAAATTACTTTCGCAATTTTACCACTATTGTTTTAATCGCTAAAGCAACGTAACGTTGGTAAGCATCTCCACCAATCACAAACTTTACTCTTCAGAATAGTTTGAGAAAAATTGAGGAATGTTCTCGTTATCACATGTTGCAAAAGTCAATGTTCTACAATTCATTTTTCTTCCGTGCACGCTGAGGTGCAATCAACTACACCTACGGTATCTTCCATGTTTATAGAAAACCCTCACATATCTTCCTTTCTATCCAAGGACGATTTTCCTTCCAGATGGGGCAGAAAGTTCTGGTACGCTTAATGGGCCTTTGTCAACATACGCACAGATGAGGATTAGTTATCTTACGAACGATTAACAAAGAGAGAAGTTAGATGAGTAAATAAAACACATCTGTACGCAGAATGGGGGAAAACACTTGGCGACCGAGCTTCATTGTCATAACCGACTTTGAATATCACGAAAAATTGTCAACTTACATTGCAGTCTTCTTTATGAAATGTCTTGAAGAATGTCAACACCGCATCAATGAATGTAGAAGCAATCCTCCCAAAGTGTTCACTATTCTACGAAGCGCAAAATTCCTCTTTATTGTTAGGCTCGAAAGGAATAGTGAGACGTCAAATATCATACCAGTTATCATTTGACTTTGACTAAGAATGTAACAACAATTCGAAAATACAAAGAATCTCGTCAGGCCCTTTCAGCAACAACATCTTACGTTATCTCTCTGCCCGTAATGCCCAAGCACCCCTGTTTCTCTGGGCCAGAATATGGCTTTGCACCTGCTACATTTTCTTGCAATTTCAACATCAAGTTTTGCGCATACAATTTACCTTCGATTGTGGCGTTTCCCCAAGGAAGTACAATTAGTCTCACTCGTCCAAAGTCCCACCTATCAGAAACAATTTCCTTGATATCAGGCTGGGTGTGACCTTTCAAATTCGCCCCAGAAGACGAGAATCAGTTCTTGAGGGTCCAACTTATCGTGATCAAGCTACATTTATAACCTCTCTGGGTAATCCAGACTGTTTTACGAAAGACGAGTGGTGAACAGAATGCTATGGTGTTCATGTCTCTCGTTACTGGGAAGAGCGGAAGGAAGATTCTACTGAGGTACAACACAATGGGAAGGAAGGGGCAGGAAAGAGACAATCTGTTAACAAGTTCTATCACACAACCATTCTTTTCACGTATGCTCACATCTTCATTGATATGTGGAACTGGTAACAACTTATCTGTATCAGAATTAACAAGTTATGAACAATATAACCACCTTGACACAATAGGCAATCAGATATCAAGATGGAGACAAATGATAACTTTTAAACCACTGGTATATGAAAACAGTCCCTTACACAATTTTAACCAATTGGAGTTGGTGTTTTACAATCACTGACATGATCGCTTTCTTCTAACATGGCTTATGAAAGAAGACAGCGGTCACTCGATTAGACTTGTTTAGAAAATTGTACCTGTTGAATAGCCTCTTTTCTGTACCTAAACAGTTTGGGCCTGATAGCCGTCCATTGTGTGCTCGGCTTCCCTAGACAGGGAAACAATCATAACTGTTTGCAGCTAAAACTAGGGGCATGGTCACCCGTGCGAAACCAATCTGTGCTGCTCGTGTTGCTTTTAGCACTAGGAAGTTAATGCGTTCTGCAAAAAAGGATGCCTTGTCTTAAATCAAGAAGAGTAATGTAGTGAACAATTTTAAGTGCCGATGGAGAGCTCAGTAAGCAGGACGAACAATACACGTTTTTCAAGTAGAATACGCAAACATGTACCGTCCTCACTGTTTGAAATAAGTGATACTTGGTCAATGACGGCATACAAGAATAAGTGTACCACTAAATATGAAGCTTAACAGCCTTCACACCATTTACTCGTTAATCAAGAGTGCTGTAGGGGCTTCCCTATCGACTCCTTCTCTGTATCGCTTCAAAGTCCTGCAATGTACACAAGTTCATAATGCGTAAAGTATGCCAACAAAACCAGTTTGTAATCGATGTTCTTCTATGTTATTATTCACATCCGTTTTTTAGCAACAATTGAAGTTTTCGCCTTCCAGGTGTTCGTAAGCAGAATTTTGACGTTTGGTGTGACGCAAGTCGAAAAGAATATTTTCAACCTCACATCATAAGTTATTCAATGAAGTCGATACATTGATTTTATACCGACAACAATATGTTTAGCTAATCAACTAGCTATCTTCTTCTTTAAAAATGGTTCTTACAATCACTGATACTCGCTCATCAAATCCCTTGCTGGTTAATTTCTCCTTTCCCTTGCTAACATGCTGCTAGCATTGCCTATTTACTAACATTTTTTATCTATCCCTTCCTCGGCATTCGTGGTCGAAATCACAAGTTTACGGGTGTCTTCTGGGTTATTGCTTACGTCAACCAGAAACCATTTTCAGCAACAAACAAGATGTTTCCCAAGCATAACCGTATCATATTACCTTCGCCGTATTGGATGTGTACTCCTTCGCGAACAAACAGAAATTTCGTATAGGTTCTGGGTTACAATTACCTCTTTTAAAATATCCTGTTTCGTTTGCTGGGCAGCCACTAATAACTCCTCCATATTCCGTGCATTCAAAATACTCTCCATGCCTTGATATAAAACAACAAATGAATATCTTTAGTTTATCTGTGAAACATCTAGTGCCACCTTTATACCCACAAAATGTCTACACATAATGGAAAGCTTGCTACACCTGGTTACCGCAGCCTGTAATGAATCAATCAAGGTCAATGAAGGCCAATAGTCAGAAGGCATAAACGGAAGCATCATCATCAGGACCGCAGCTATTTTGGGGGGCGCATACTCGATTTCGAGCGTAGCCTTAGACCGTAGCTATAAGAAGCCCTATATGTTTTTAAGTGAAAATAAACTATGAAGTGATCTGCTGAGTGCAGCGGCTGGAAAATGCTTGGAGGTTCCAAGAAGGCACGATTTGAAGCTTTGTCAGTAGCTGCAAGTTCGTCGTAAAATGGTTTTTGAGGTTAGCTGAAAAAGTAGCCTAGTAGCTAGCTACTGTCTAATCTGTAACGCATAGCCTCGTGTGCCATCAGTTTAAAACACGAAACAAATTACAAATTTATCTTAACACTTGAGTAGGCTTTACAGGCATCGATAGTGCTAGCGATATTCTGGAGTAAGCATAAACCATTGTGGCCTGCTTTGTCCAAGCTAGAGAAAACAATCTATACGGGGGTAGGTTGTTAGGACCAACTAAATAAAGTCAAGCGTCAAGCCAATGTCGTTGTTATTCCCGGTAATCTGGAATAAGACAGTGCCCCTAGATATACCGTACAACCCTTTTATTGCACTTTATTTTCTTAGTCGATAGAGTAGGTGAAATATAAGTGACTTCAGCCACTTCATGTTCAATTCATTCGCATTAGTGGCTTCTTGCATTTAATTCTAGAGATCATGGTTACCATTGGTCTCCAGCAGCAGTCGGGAGCCCAGAGCACGCCGACGCATGCAGAATTGAGAACTATCAGGAGGATGCAGTAGCAAAAGCGCTTTCTCCACTTCATCTTGCCCTTCTGAAAGATACATACATCAAAACAAAGAAGCCTGTACTTTGTCAACAGAATAAATTTGCTTACGAGTCTTTCGATAAAATGAGTGATTAAAAACGTGTCACTCACGGAGGTGCTATTTGCTACCGAGTGTGCCCATGCTCTGACTCCCTGAAAATTCCTCATGGAATCGTTCTATCTGGAATCGAGACTATAGCAGCGACAATATTCTGGTGTAAACCCTTAACATAATAAAGACTTTTCTCAACTGAATTCTTAAAGAATGAAAATGAATAAAAGACAGCCTAAGAGGTCTGGGTCTGCCTAAAATGATTCTTAGGATCCCCTTTGCTTCCCTATATCCACCAGATTAATATTCTGAACGGGAAAAGGGATCTGCACATTTCTTCCTTTGCGGGCTGAAGAAAACCAACATATTTCGGACTTTTCGCACCGAAAGTGTCATCAGAATCGTTTCATTTCACCAGAATGAAGAGTAAGAACAGCTGCCGTAAGAAATCGAACAACTTTGCAAAAACAATCAATTCCTTACACTGCAAGAACTAAATTCTCTACTGACTTTACCTATTGTAATTGTTGTTTCCTTTTCTGCTGTTGTTACCTCTCCTTCTTCAGATAAATCAGCTGTAGATGACTCTCCGAGTTTAGACTCCCCATCCTTTGCTGGAAAAATTTGCATTTTTGCCTGAGCCGCTGATATCAGCTTTTGTCCTCTTGACAGTCGATTCCGTAGCATTGAAATGTCACTTTGCGGTTTTCGCCGGTGATAGAGGTCTTTCAGTTTCCCGAGTATAAGGGTTTTCTTGTATTCATGTCTACCACCTTCTTCTGCCGTCTTATTCCAGCTGAAGGACATATTTAAAGCGGAAAATTCCGTAAATTTACATAATGCTACATAATTTATTACAGAACAACGTTATTTGGGGAACGAAATTGCATATTTCATGAACGGAATTGAATTTCAAATACTAGTTTAATTCCCGACCTACAACCCTGGGCTAATAGAAGTTAAACTTTTACTAAGTTTCGGTGAAAATGGAACAAACTACGCCAGACACTTCCCATATGAAAGTGGTGTTCATTCCTAGTAGCAGCAGGGAGGTCTGACATGCAAGTATCCAAAATGCTGGTCATCAAACTGAGCGATATCTTGGAACGGGGGTTAGGGAACTTGCATATTTCATAATCCAAAATTGTAGCAATAAAGGGAAGACAACACTTCATTTAGTATGTAAAAACTGTGAACACAGTGGGGTTGAAAATGTGAAAGAATCAAATTTTTCAGTCATCCTATTTTCTCTCTTAATCTCATTCAGCGTGTCATAGTCTCTAAAATGACGCACAACAGAGAGCAAACGCAATTCACCAAAGAGCCTCTTGCACTAAAAACAATTTTACAACCTTTTTTGGTAAAAATGTACGGAAGGTTCTTTTCATACTTTCTTGACCAGGAAATTACCGGAAACCCTTCATTAGTAGTTTATGTTCAATTCAAAATCTTGACGCAACTGCTACGATCGCTAGTAATACCAGCAGGTGCAAATGAACTCTGTATCTGTTGAGATTATAAAATTATAAATAAAATCGATGTATTTATATAAAGTGTTGTTCTTTGTTTGATATTGATGGGAGACATAGCATGATCTCTAGGTCCTTCTCTGGGTAAGTACGTGAAACAAACTTGGTAGCTACTACAACAGGTTCCGCATACACAATTTATGTTAACTGAAAAAAAAAATCTTACACACAAACACGAAGATGCAAAAAGACAGAAATTTATGCAAAACAGAAGCAAGTCTATTTGCACTTAACGTGCACTGCTATACCTTGAAACAGTATCCAATACACTCGATTGTGTTCCAAGCGTCGGAAGATGTTGGAACCAAGGCTCTAAGCCCTGCATGATAGAGTTCTGCAAGTGCACAGCACTTTGGAAGCTCTGTGGTTGGTCAACCGAAAATCTTGATGTCTTCTTCTCTACAGAGTTTAGATAAGTATATAGAATTTGAGGTAATTACTTCAACTTTGTGTATGTATTCCTATTGTGTTCCAGCAGGGAAAAACAGAGTTGTACATATTGACAAGGCAATCAAATTCATTACATACCTTGATAAGAGGAACACCTGTATACTTTCAATGATAAGGGGCAGATCTCTGATTTACATTTTAGCAATTACGTTTTACATCTTTGGCTGTTTCAATGCACTAATGTCAACTTTAAACTGGAAAACTTTATCATTTGCATTATAAATACAAGTAGCGAAAATCCTGGAAATATTTCTTATTTTTTGCCTGAAGGAACCAGGCTGAGAAATGGTATATTTCATTTGTTTACCTCTTAGCAAAGAAATATCTTCCAGTGGCTCAACTTCTTTCATGATTAAATTTACATCTTCTTCCGATAACGATGTTACACATACAAGGCAGCAGTTGGGTGCCCAAGGTTGTATTACGGCCATCCATTTCTTGTTATGGTCCACACTTGGATGAACATCTGCAACCTGATACAAAGGGAAAAATTGTCAACACACACTGTAAAATAGTCAATAGTTCAATACGATACCTTGAAATGTTTCAAGCATACTTCCCCTACTTTCCATCGATTCGTTTGGTACTTGAGATTCCCTACTTCTATAGGTAGGCGTTTAAAAACCGCTATACACCTAAAATTTATTACTGCAGTTGTCACAACAAGGACTTTGACAGTGAAGCAGTTTCTTCTTTCTTTTGCAAGATCAGTTGCAAGTCCGATGGTTTCCTAGAGTCTTTGTCAGAACTGTTGAAAATCTTCCCTTCAAAATG
>JAAAKL020005678.1:0-16916 GCA_010016065.2 Carybdea cf. marsupialis auct. non (Linnaeus, 1758)
TAGTTGTTTGATGACAAATTTTGGTTGTAAATCTGTCTACTAGTTGGAATTGATAGCAAGCGGCCGTTTCTACTACAGTAGCTAACTCTTGGATAACAAGCAAATTTCTGAGTGCACTCCAGCTCCAGGCCCTTGCATCAAGGCTGCTTGCAATTGAATTCGATTGTTACGTAATCGAATCAAAGAACGGTCAAAGATTGTTGGTATGGCAACTATAAATAGCCGACGGCGTGCACGCAGGATGTTTTCGCCTAGAGCTCGGCTCTCAAGTTATGAAGTATGGCATTCTAGAGCAAGGGGTTTGGTGGGTGAAAAGAAGAATGAAAAGGCTAATCTATGTAAATTCATGGACATTATGATATTAAAGTAAAGTCGGATGAAGAAAATTGGCAAGTTATAAAATAAATAAGTCAATGGTATTTGCATATGCATGCACACTGCAGCAAATGAAGGCATGCGTCTACAATCTAGTATTCGACTTTAGTTAACACCAAAACAAAAACGTCACTGTAGGAGGGGTGAGGGGTGAAGGGTGAGCAGCGATCAGCTGTCCAATCCCGTTTAGGCACCATGATAGAAACTTCAGGCACGATTGCCCATTATATTTCTCACTTGTCTTTTACACCATTGAGTAAGGGTTTAATTCCCCGAAAGTCCGTAGATTGTAACTTTTCTGTTATTCTTATACAGTTTAGGAATATAAAAACCCAGGCAAAAATTCGAATGGTCAAAATCATATTGAGTCAAAAACTTCTGTAATTCTGCGCAAAATTTATTGTTGTGAAACTTGTCAGTAGAAAAATGATTACGGTAGTCGCAAAACCAGTGTTTGCTGCTGCTCAATACTAAATGAATTGATGCCCTTTTCAACGCACGCTGCACTAAAATGAGTGCTCAGACGATACCCAAGCTACATCTTTCTTATTCATGACACGGTGCTTGATAGTAATTTTCAATAGATATTATGAGATCATTATCCTCACACAGCTTGAAAGAGCTCCCGTCGAGAAGTAACAAAAGGTACGAACATTCTCGTTGAATTCAAGGACATTTAGATCACGTTTAAACTGATCTTGGCAACGATACGAAAACAGAAGTATTGATCGACATTTAATCTACAGCCTTTAGAGGAATGGATCATTCGTGTTAGAAAACTGGTATAACAGTCTATCAAATAGTGAAATTGTCAATGAGTTTGTAAGTCCAGAAAGTTTATTTAATTTATTTTAACAGCCGTCTCTCGGTATGTAGGCGAGTGCTTTGCTATTGATCTTCCTTAAGAGCGACAAAACTCAGAAATTTCTTGAAATCGAAGGCTAAAGTTATTACTGAGTGAGTATTAGGAACTGTTTACTAGAATGCAGTCTTGACATATTAAGCTTTTTAATCCCGCAATAGGAAGTTTTGGCTTACTAGATAAAGCACACAGGGAGAAATCTTTCTTTTGTTCCATCTCCGAGAAATATTCCGGTTCCGTTCCCTCTAGATCGGATTGACGATATTTTGAGGTCGGAATCCATCGGAATCCCATACTTTGCCGAAGTATTCTCCAAATTGAAAAGCGTTGACGTCAATGGACACTCGTTAGCGTCAGATTGATGTTAAAGAGAGGAGTGCCCAAGACGATTTAGCAAGGTCCAACAGTCCTAGTTCACGTTGAATGATATGTTGTTGAATGACTACATAAAGGAAAGAGGGTCGTTAAACGGCAACCGCCCTCTATTTATGTTTAACAAGTCACTTTTCAAGAGGAGAAAATAGTTAGCAGTTCGTTGTCTCTTGTTCGTTCTAACTAGGAAAATACACCTGGCAGAGAGCAGAAATTGCTGGATACTTGGGCAATAACGCTGTTTATCAACCAAAACGGACGTGGGAGATCACATAGAATTTTTTACTGAGGTAAGATGTTGTATTGTGACATTGGTATGCTTTAGTATATGCGAAATATTTTCATGATCTTTTGGCCTTACTATTATTTTTGCAAGCATGAAGGCATAACCCCAGTTAATCCACGTTTAAACATGAATGAGATCATAAGTGCTTTAGTCTACATTGCTCTATGATGGTTAAAGAAGCAAAACAATCAATCGACAAGGTTCAGTGAAGGCTAAGATAACCTAATGTACAACTATGATATGTAGCGAAACATTATGAACAGACCAATTGTCCTTAAGCAACTCGATTTGCTTGATAGAAGAGGGATCACCTTCGTAAACAACCTGAAAAAATTGTCTCTACATCAAAGGGCAAACAATTGAAGCGTAGTGCATAAACTTGTTAAATTTACCTTCTACAAACTGGATTTTTCTGGTGGCTGCGATGTGTTTACTTATTTTTGATGCTCTATGACTATCAAAGTTTGAATGATGGATAACTTTACAGTAGTAATCAATTTTTCGATAACAGAATTATTTTAACGATGATGCTTAAATACAATAGAAATTTAAGAAGATTACGCTTTACCTATTCGGCCTACTGCGGTTTGCAATGTTTCATATTGCCTGCTTTCATATGAAAGCTGATGGAAAGTGCCACGCGCTGACAGATAAGATCTAAAGAAAACACCATAGTGCGCAGTCTACTGTATGCTTTCAAAAATCCCCAATGCTCTTGTAGACTGATTGAAAACAAGACTTTTTTGCTCGATATCTGTAAATCAGAAGGTGGGCATATGCTATCTACAAAACCATTTACAAAACAGAATAACAAGATATGAAGGTATCGACGACAGAAAATCAGCCTTGTCTCATTATCACCTCTATTTCAAAGGCCCCATATAAATGTCTTGGTGTTTCTTTGCCAGCTTTTTCGTGGATAAAACACATTTTTTGTCACATAAAGACCCTTATTTTCTCCGTATCTTCACCTGTAAAATGTGCACTATTCAAATGGAATCATCTGTAAATTCTCATCCTATCCTATAGAACTCTGTCGTACGTGTAGTCATATAGAAGAGGATGTGATGACCTATAGTTTTCGAAGTAGCTATCTTTAAGAACCTAAATCCTAAAATTCTATCCTCAATTATCCGATTGCATTTTAAATACAATTTTTAAATACACTCGTCTGAATATGTGCATGTCTTTGCGCTTGCCTCCGATGAAGAAACAAAGGTAACTGTTCACAAAGAAGCAGATGAAATAATGCCTCCATGCTTCCCAATCGCTCTACTTCTACTACACTCTCTGTGCCATGATTATCTACCTAGTAATATACGTAGATATGCTGAAAAGCAAAGTGCCTATGTTGGCATAGTAAAGTGGCTATGGTGGTATAGTAAAGTGGCTATGGTGGTATAGTAAAGTGGCTATGGTGGTATAGTAAAGTGGCTATGGTGGTATAGTAAAGCGGCTATGGTGGTATAGTAAAGTGGCTATGTTGGCATAGTAAAGTGGCTATGGTGGTATAGTAAAGTGGCTATGGACAGTGTATAGAAAGGTGGCGTTAAGTCCATTAAACTCTCAGAACGTCGAAGATACCTATTTTGGTGTGGTAGACAACTGTCTGTTTAACTTAACAAATAAGGGGTGGCCCTCAAAAGACATGAAATCAAGTCGTGGGTCGTAATTTCTGTCATTTGTACAGAACTCCTCTGGTGTATGCAAACATTGGAAAATAGGTGTTAAAAGGTTGAGGATAATGATAAAAATGATGATAATGATGACAATGATGATGATAATGATGATTAGCAATGAAGATGATGCAAAAGTAATACAAAAATCACCCCTTTCTTTTACTGCTATTATACGTTCAGCATAAGGGTCCTTTACTAGTAAAAAGCTAGCTATTTATGTTGCCCCACGGAAGCATAAATGGAGGCGTGGGGTAGTTGACGTTAGTATATCCTTCCTCTTACAAGAGTGATGCTACGAAAAGAAATGCCTAGGTAAAGTTTGGTTTCGATTTTTTACATGTCGTTGCAACGCTAGGAAAGAATTTTCAGAACGAAAAAACTTTAAAACTCTGATAATCATCTTGAGATGCGGTTAGAGATTGGGGGAGGATGTGTTTTTCACCCCCCCTTAAAACTAATGATAGTCCATATCACTTGTAATTGAATTACTATTGACTTTGCAATAAAAACCGGCAAGGAATGACTTGTCGTGTGAAGAAACTGTTATTAATTCAAGACACTTCAGTGTCAGTGGCTTTAAAAGTTCGCCTATGACAGGCTACATTCACGTCTAATATCCCTCCACAAAGCTTACTACACCACTTGTTTGAAATCGGGAAAAACTTATCTAAAATAGTTCATGAATGACTTCTTTTTCTCCTCCGTAGTCCATAAGATTTTGCATCCTTTAAATGTTTTATATATTCAAGAAGCCATCAAGGAACGTTTGGGGGTTAACTTGAAAAACGGCATTGCATAAAGAACTTGCATAAATAAATGCACTGTTAGCATTTAGCTATTAGTAAAGCTGTCCCTAACATACTTTACTAGTACTTTTATACTCCTTTCATTGAAAAACCAAATTTTTTAAGGTCCTACTCTGGAGATCTCAATTCTACTTGAGAATAAACTATCAAATCTATGTCTAAATTGTATCAGACATTATCAAGAAGACAAATAATAATACTTAAAAAATAGGCCTCCGGCAAGAGAAATTCTACCTCCACACTATGAAAAGGCACGCATTTATAGACTGTCTTCTAAAGGGCTATACATTTTTCTCTGTATCAAAATACTTGTGCTAAGCTCCTTGACCGGCACTTATCCCAGTAAATTGTCTGGAAATAACGAGGAAGAGTTTACTAGATAATCGTCACGAGTTGTATATGGATGGAATTCTAGTTGTTGTTAATTATAGACAGAACAAGTACATGTACAAAGATGCTATAAGGAAAAAGATATATCACAAAATATATAAATTGCCATGTTTGTCATAAAGACTTGCATTTCCCATTCTTGTTTTGGTACAATCAACCATAGAGAGAGTCGAGTTCCATAGTCCATGTGAACATTCGGCCAGATTTCGTGGTGCACTCATCCACAACGGAAACGTTTCGGCAGGGGAATGCTTTATCTTCACTTACTTTACGTGGAGAGAAAATCTAAACATTGACTGCATACTGAGTCCCGGTCTTGGAAGTCTAAGAATGACCTCTGTATGATAGAATGTGGAAACGTAATAAGGGTCAGAACTCGTACTAGTACTGGATCATGATGGATTATTATGACGTGAGATAACCATTGCTGAGCAAAGTTGCTAATAACTGGATATTCTACACAACAGTAAGTGTTGATTACGTCTACCACCCAAGAGTCATCGATTATTTTAACTGGAAAACTGAGAATTAGGTTTGCACAATTTATGATGTATTAATAACTCAGTTGATGCTTTAAATCAGCCACAAAATATATGCAATTATTTGACTAGATTGCAAGAGGTAGTGTTTTGAAAGAATTCCTCGTCAAAGAATAAAGAAGTAGCTTGTATCAATCATCCATAAAAGTTGCACTTAAAGTCGAAGTGGCAATTTACAATTTGTATACACTTTGCCATATTTCTTACCTTCTCTTGTATACGGCTGCAACTTTAAGCATTTTCCCATGATTTTGCAAGCATATATATTTTTACCAGCAGTATTCCAACTTTGATATCTGCAGACATTCGCAAAAGCGAGTGGACTGCGATCGTTACGTGTAATAGTAGAATCATGTTTCTATTAGCACATTTCTCCGTCGTTTCTTTATTCTCTCTTGAACACCACTCCATATGTATACGTAAATCTATCTTGTAATATGTACGTAATTTTACCAACCGTATCCTTATTTCTGCGTTCAACAACAATCCCTCGCGTTGAAGATACCTAAGTTTTGTGCGATGCAAGTAATTGTACGGGTTACTTTAGAATATTCATACATATACAATAGTGTTCTTATTTTCATAAAAACTGCTGAAGATATATGCATACAAATCTTCTAGTTCATAGTGTATTACTTGACAGTATCCAAGTTTATTCGGTAACAGATACCTCTACATGGGTGAAAATCTGTGGAAAGTAATATTTATGGGTATGCAAAACATACCTGTAGACGTTTCTGAAATGCACAGATTGTTTTTTATATTTCTTTGGACAGACCTAGAGACATGCGGACGCTAGTCATAGGATTTTTGTCCACATATCCACATATATGCTATATATTTATGTGTGCGCATATTTATATTCATGCTACATATATAGATGTATATCAAAATTGTCTAATGTGTACGTTAAATAACGAGTCTAAATTTATGTAACCTGAACATGTGAAGGAATAAGTAGGCAGTGCGGTGATCTACGCAAACATCTTGTTCCTAAATCTGCACGTACGTATATCGGAACATGTGTTGGCCAACTTATTTTCTACATTTGGGTCTTCTGGAAATATGAAGCGGCTACTTCGGAGAGCTTTACATGATGTCGTACGAGAAAATGTCAGTATCACTCTATCTGTGACACAGTATGCCTTACTCCTTGGTCCTAAACGTATTCTAGTGTGTCGGTAGGCCGTTGTAATGAAGACTCTTCCAAAAGCGTCAAACATGTAATTATCTGTACGTGGTCTGTACTAGTCTGTACGTGGATGAAAATTTCCGTATGAATACACTTTGGTCGGTATTGCGGGTACATCACAAATCATCTTGATTCTGTTACTTCGATAGTGTAACTCAGTCACAGAATAACTTACATATATCAGGGATCTCCACCAATTTTCTGATATAGACCTTTTTAGGACCTCATGGGGTCCCCATGTTCAATTTAGCCACCTAAACTATTTCATTTTGTACACCATTTCTAGAAAATATTATTTCACGTACTTTCTTTCTATTTCAAGCTGGCTAATTTGTCCAAGAGCAATCTTTTTATGATCTTCTCTCATTTAATGTAATTAAGAACTATTCTGTTGACTTGCATCAATCACCTGATTAACACCTGGCAGGTCCAGTTAGGCCCCTTTGGGAAACCCTGCTCTACATTATGCTATAAGGTTAATCAGGGCCATGTTTTTAGGAGTTAGCGTCGACACATTATTGGAACTAATTTGATTTTTCATTGACAATCTGGCCCCTTGGTATATCCTTGGTACTCATTAACATGTCGGTCGACACAATTTCACATTCTTGTATTTATGGCGTTGAAGTTTAGGTTCCGATAATATCCTTAAATTTGGCTGGGAAAGTAAGAGAATCATCATTCTTTGGCTCATGGAACCTATAGAACTGTTCGCGTAATCTTTGCCTGTCATTCACTCGCCATACACTGTTTTATCAATTTTTGTAAATTTCTTGTTGTCTATTTTCATGTACAAGAGCCATTACCCCCGTTCTACATTCTTTGTACCATTGATTTACTGTACTTGTCATAACGTTGCAAGGGGTGACTCAAAGTCCCAGTCCAACGAAAAATCTTAGAGGATGGTATAGAGAAAATTTCGGTTTCCATGTTGTACCATAACTTGACAGACACAGACTACCTACGTCACAGTTTACCGTCCTCTTGAATGACTTGTAGGTACTCTCCAATGTCACTAAGCGCTCCTATAAAGTACAATAAAAGAGACACGGCTATCAACACCTAGAAGCACCACAATGGCATATTTTATCCCTTCTCTATAATGATGACCAGAATTCAGACACTCCCTTGCCGTTGCGTGCATCAACCATGGCACTATTATATAAGCAAAACACTAAGTTGTATTTTATAGTATCCTCTTAAATCATGACGGTTTAATTTCCTTGAACACCTATTTTTGTCACACTTTCGTTCGGTCACTTTCTAAGTCCAAGATATTTTATTGCGGATGAAATTTTTTGCTGCGATAGAAGTTTTTTGCACTCCTTTGCCTTTAACGTGAACCAACAGAAGACAGGGCTTTCTCGAAGGCTGACCTTCGGAAGAAACAGGACTAATTTCCAAGAATAAAGTCTACAGTCAATACCTTAGACACATTGCTCTTTTTAAAAAGTTGTATCGAATCTGTAAATGATAAAAGTTTGGGGACTTGAAGTGGCAATGACATCCTCACATAAATCAATCCATTTCTACCTCGGTAGTACTGCATCAGACATCGAGATATACTTTAATTTTATGAATTCTGCGTAAATAACCGAGAAACTGCCACTGAAGCCTTTATCAAACTAGAATATCATTTCATCACGCAAAATTTCCATTCAATTTATCAAATCAAAATTGGGACAGTATTTTAAGTACTAGCAGGTACATTTACTTCGTGGGAAGTTAACAATCCCACAGTATGGTCAATAAAGAAGTCAAGAGAAAGTAAATTCGTTAGTGTGACTGAAAGACAACAATATTTAACAAGTGTGGCTGGAAAAATGTTTTTTCACGCCCTCAAAGATGAAATAAATGGCTCTCAAGGGTCCTAGCCTACCCTGTTCCAGGTTTGTCACTTCAAAGTGTGGCCTTTCTAGTAGTTTTGGGTTGTGTAGTTCACTGTTTTCCCATGGACGAATTCACAAGCGATCAAGAGTCCCGACCTGGAAGTAGTCCGGAAAGGAGTTGAGTGTTTGATGTGACGCGCATGACTATTCTTAAGATAACCACTCTTGACGTCAGAGTTAGAGTTTCAGAGTTTAAGAGAGTTCATGAGTTCATAGACTTTCACAGTTTATAGTTGTCGCTAAAGTTTGGAGTTTTGGTATTTACTTGGAGTTTGGAGATCTGATTGTTTCATTATGTTGTATTCTTACTTTATGTAAGGAAATATGGAGGACAAAAGTGAATGTGTCTTACATAATTTTTTAGTTCTGACATGATTTGTTAGTACTATTCAGTACAACCCCCTTTGCTCTTAAGAAACGTTTGCCTTTACTACATCGCAATATTGTAACGGAGATTTACTGCATTTGCATATTCTTTAAAATCTGCATATATACTATATATGTATACATTTATATATTTATGTATGTGTGTATATATATATATATATGTATTAATGTATATGTAGATGCTCATACCCGAATTGTTGACTTTACTATTACAATATGTAGTACAGTGGTTAAGTTCCCGCTTTCGGTGTTGGAAATCCTGGGTTTGATCCCCACCAGCACCTTATGCATTTCATGATTATTGAGTTCTATACAAATATACACATGTTTACAGTAAAATATTCGAATAGCAAACAATTTGAGAGTAGAATGTGCCTACTAGTGTCTACTAGATCATTAAACAAAGTAGCGAGGAGCAATTTACTTTGTCACTGGGAGGTCTGGGGACCATTTCCTTTGGCTGTTTGCGCAATCTAGTTATATTTGTCTAAAAATAGTATAAAATCCTGCTATCTCATGCTTATCAACTCTTTTTTGACGTATATGAGTTGCCCACTTTACATGCCCAGGTTCCCCATGGCAACTTTTGATGGTTGAGGGGAAGGGCGTTAATGAAAAAGCAGAGGCAATGGCTGTTATAACCAACTAAACTACTGTAGGCACTTTATAGGGTTTTGAAATGTCATATCTTCATTCGTGTTGCAAGAAAAACAAAATATTAACCATTTAAGTAGTTACATGTTTCAGAAATAAGCGTATAAAGTATAAAAAACGTGGGCTTATTGCCAGCAATAGTCCCTGTGTAAAGAGAGTTACGGTAGAGTAACAGAACTTTACTCTAGGTCGCAGCTATCCTTCAACCGGATTCCATGCACATGCAGCCCCCTCCACCACTTCACCACACTTATACTCACATATTGATAATTTTTATTAGTTGGTATTAATCCTCTGTGATCAGATCTTTTGAAACATAACTCTCCACCGAATATCTGGTGTAATCTTAGAGCTCTATCAGTATCAACCAACTACTGCTCTTCAGCTAGAATTTAGCTATACGCCCTTTAACCTCTCTTGACCTTTGAACCAGTATCACATCATCCTTTAAGAAATTAGGACACCGATTCTATATGGTTGACGTTCAACAAAAGTTGGCACGTGATTCGGATTCGATTACTCTTCAGTGCCTTACAGACCATCTTGACCAGATGATAATTTATCCGTAGCTTATGTGCCGGAGCCCGCCACGCTTATCCGGTTATCCTACGGCAAGACCGGAAGGCAAGCTCTTTTGAATGAGCAGTCTGTCTGTGTCCAAAACACCGTGTCCAACCTAATCATTCACCAAAAAGCCTGAACCGCTGAAGATCAGCACCATAGACTTCCTTCTAACTTATCCGTCTTCGTTGTTATTTCAATCAATGGGCGTCAATCGGTTGTGAAGTGATAAATTTGAGAGAACGTCATGTTGAGATATCGAATACAGAACCTGCAATTATCGTCACTTTAGGTACACTGTAGCGTAAGTTTCAAGATAGCGTCTTTCCGCGTTATTTCATTGAGTATTTTACTGTATAAATCGAGCTGATTTACAAGGAATTAATAGAAGACCTGCTCCCAGGCGCCAGCACTTAAAAGATATTAATTGATATTGCTTACTCTTTGTGGCAGAGTTCTCTAAAGTAAATCCATGGGTTTCAGGAGGTAGGGTAATATCATATCTAACAACATGTTATCAAGCATATAGCGTGATTACCTTACACCCGTATGGCTGATAATTTTCACACAAGGGAGATTTAAGACTTTGCCGTTCAAACGGATTTAATTAGTCATGTGACCCTTCCATAGTAAATACATGGCGCATTACCGAATGGGGGAAAGGCTATTACCAAGACCTTACAGCAAGAATTTCTACTGTAAACATAGCAAATTATCCTTGATTGCATGTATGGATCGTTTATTGTTCTTTGAAGAAAATTCTTTAGCATATAGATAACTGAATGATACAGTAACGTAACAGTGATTTGCAATTAGCAAGTTATTTCTAAAGGATTGCTTTGATTCCATTGCTTGTCAAAGACAACTAGACCTCATTCCAAGAGGCTCCAGTTCACACTTTCTGTGTACATATATCAACTTCTTCGATACCTGTATTATTTGACTCAAAAATGGCCATTGCTTTTAGGCCACTGCAATTGTACTGAAGTGATGCGTATGAGGTAATAGGTAGAAGTGTTTACGAAGCTCTTGATTGAAAAAGCCCAGACTGAATAATCCAGTGAGTGATAGTCGAGATAAATGGATGTATCATGTACACCATTCCTAATATGATAAAAATGGCATTTAATAAAAGTTGCTTTAGGTGACAATTTGCTGATTCAAGCGAAATAACGTCCTTGGTAGGTTAATTAAGGATTCAGTTTGTTTTTGTAATTAAAGTCGGCCTTGGAGACATGTTTAGCCTTGAGCATTAGTCTCGGTTATTATAACACATTTTAAGAAATGTTAGTGATTGTAAACTATACTTACTCTAAAAGATATTCCTCTTAAAAGGAAAGAAATGATTCTTGTATACGATAATTTAGGTGTTTTCCTTTCCCAGGTTTTGCCCATCATAGATAATTCTTTAATTATGACATTAAGAGTCGTGAATGTGAAATAATTATGATGAAAGCTCAATCAATGTTTCTAAGTTTGTTTTTTATATCACGCTGCTTCTTGTCTTTGCTAATACTTTAGGAATACATAACAACGATGACAATAGCTCATAATTTTCACACGATATCCATTTTCTTGCCTTGTTTCTTTAATTCTGTCAAAGACTTAAGCCTCCATATCCTGCGAAATGTCGTATAAATCTTTGGTTATTTATATGGCAGTGCTGTTTCCTTCATCCTGTTCCCATCCTGCTATTCTGGTTCCCCTACCATGAAGGAAAGCTATACCTCATTTGATAGCATAGGGTGTTCATTTTACTTTTGCCTTGATAAGTCGAAACAGTGATTTGTTCACAGTGCTCTTTCTTGGCCCAGTAACGATAATCAAACTGCGTACTTGAAAGCTTGTAGGGAGCTCTCTAATTTTCAGCTTGCTCATAATTTTTACGTTTTCTGTTCACTGGTAGTACTTCTTAATTAAAGTTCAACCAATTCAGATATGAATTGACCTATCATTTGTGCTACCATTAAAAATATTGGCTGTATCTACAAGTATCACTTCACAACTTAGTTTGAACAAGACGAGTAAATATTATATAGTCGAATCCCATCATGAAATAAATAGCAAAAGAGTATATTTACAACATATTTGTGTTAAAAATGTCCTGAGACGGAAGTCATCATAAAAAACACGTGGAATTGTTAATGGCTGCAACCAACAAGGTTAGGAGATGCAGGTTTTCATCACATCATTATGAATCTATTTTGTAGTCTAGAATAGATATATTTGAGAAAATGTGGATAATTTGAACTTACGGTAACCCATATGCTACTTGCGGTAGCTCCTTCCACCAACTCCTAGGACACTTGTGGTAATACCTTCCACCATCCCCTAAAGTGTTCACGGTAACCCCTTTAAACATCCCCTAGGGTAGAGGTATGCTAGGAGAATCAAATGAGGAATGAGAATTTTTATGACCGTTGACATTCGATAGTGTCTTAAATTTACTCTGTTTAGTAATCTTTGCAACTTTTTCCGATACAACCACAGGAAGTGTTCCAATGAACTGTTGTCATTGGTTCCAGCCCGGTTCGTTCCATCTCGGACGTCCGAGTTTTCTCAAAATCTTCATTCTTATGTTAGTTGCCCCTTTCCCTCTCTCTCTTACTATCTATATTGTTTACCTCTATTCTAGTCACACAATTAGTGGCTTTTGTTAGCCATGTATGAGACTACGCCTACTAAAATAAAAAGAAAAGAAAAAAAGAAGATTTGTGCGATTCACTTAGTTAGGGTATCTGTGTTCGGAGAAAGCCATGCTTTTGCTAGTTTCGCTAGTGCTCTGTTGGCTAGTCTTCTTAAAAATGGTTGTCCTGCACTTCATCGTTGAAAGAGTACCTAATGATCTAACTAATATACAGTTTGCTTTTCTTCTCCTCTGGATTTCCACTAGGAAGTTTCCTTTTCTCGCAAACGTACCAGGTCAACGTTGCCAAATAACCGTTTGTTTTTATGATCTCATGCCATTTCGCAGTATCCAGATTTATTTTCTGCTCGTTAAATGAGTTTCTTATTTGACTGGTTTTTTAAATATTTTGAAAACAGAATTGTTAAAACGACTGGAAGATTGTATTTTGGTTTAAGCTCAATTTTTCACCCAAATGAAAGGTATCATAATTGTTATAATTCTGTAAAAAGAATCTTGTCGCGATACAAGAGAAGTTAAAAAAACAAACTATTGTGGTTCATCTGCTACTGACTAAAAAAAATTAACAGAGAAAACATAAACTTTAATATTTATGTCATCGTAACTGGGTGACTTAGAATAGAATATATCTTACAAGCCCACAAGTTAAAAATAGGAATCTTGTTATTGATGGAATTTTTAGGTTTGTGTAGTAACCACTCGGATTTAAGATTTTCTAACTTCTATTTCACTGGTAGTCATCTATGGCTAAAGATGTACTTCATATGCCTCCCTATAAAAATTTTCAATGATGTTAAATGCATTAAAATGTTTTGATTAAAGCCATTTAACACATGTCAATAATGCAGAACTGATCACGTTACTGTAATGTAAAATGACACATTGTAATGATTTCACGTATGGTCGAACACTTGGGCAATGGAGTCGAAGTCCCTCCAATAAAAAGGAATGGAGTGTGTCAGAACTATCGTTGGTCCCCCTAAATTGTTGTCCACAAACTTTGATGGGCAGGGCTTCTATTAATTGTTTCCCTTATTCAGGCATATAATCTTTGAACGAATTAGTGGAATTGCCATTTTCAGGTTAGTACGATTGGGATGATTTCACATAAGCCCTAAAGTTCAGTTCTTCCTTTATTTATATATTTTATTATGTTAGAAAACGCCAAATGCAAAATACCACATGTTAAAATATCGATCATATGAAAACATATTCATGCTAACGATGAATCCAAAGCCCTGCCTCTCTCCCCCAAAGCCCCCTTTATCTACCGGTAATCTGCACATACAGATTTATGAAATACTGTAGGGTCGTGAAGCATTTTCTTAAAGGAGCATGAAAGATAATGGTTCATACCAGTACAGATAGTCTCTCTTTTAAATTGTAATTTAGTAAATGGAGAGTTTAATGTCATACCAGTGGTTATGTCATACCATGAAATGAGTAGAGTCAAATTAATCGTACAAGTTTCAGTCTTATGACAAATGTTGTCTATTACATTACTTCTATAACATTACTTACACATTTGAAACTATGCTGTTGAAAACATTAAAACTTAGTAAATGTCATCGATTACTTTGCATTAAAAGAACAAACAAACTGATGCAACACACGATGTTTGCAAACGATTACTGATTTATATAGTACATCTTAAAAGTTTTAAACCAAAAGGGTGATTCTATGACGACATCAAGTAGGTGGTCAGTGAATAGTTGCCGGAGACTAATTGATTCATATATTGCAGTCACTAATGGAAAAAAACTGGTAGCCGGTTACTTTAATGCGGTGAAGGACAAAGAGATTATAGATTTAAGGAAATAGTACTTGTGGGGCTCCCTATATCTGTTATTTTATCCTTGCGAGAAAGAAGCAGTTAATACCATTATCCAAAGACGTAACATTATAGCAATATGGAACAATTATCTGCCGAATGTAAGTGCTCCTTTGACACTCAAGTTTGTTCATGTCTTTCAGGATCATAGAATAACAAGAAAATTTGGCACGTCACTAAGATATTTTCCCCTTCTCTAAATATGTTCTTCTCAGATTCAGACGAATTGCAAAATTGATTCAGACGAAAACGTGGGGAACATGTCCTCCACCCCTACTCGCTTCTCGTGGCGCCGCCACTTACTGCAATTCTACAGAAAACATTTCGATGTTGGATCGATTTGGGGGATGCGTCAATGTTTTGACCGGATAGTCTGGAAGTAAATTGCTATGATAACATGTTGCTTGTGGAAACATTCCTTTTAGTTACTTAAATGATATGTTCTTGTAAACCTTTAATTGGCAAGTGTTGATGCCCGAATAATACCGTTAGCTTATTGTAGACGCATGCCATCTAATTAATATTCTGACTTAATCTTCCCTTCGACTAGGTTTTATAAACTGGTCCGGATCTCCTACTTATTCCACTATCGGCTATTAGGTGCCCAAGAATATATAACATCTCGTAAACGACCGTACAACAAAAAAACAGTCAAGTGTGACAATACTACATGCGTCGTAAGTCTATTTACTCTGGTCTGTGTCTGTCTATCTTGACCGTTAACTTCAAGGCTTAACTAACAGATGGAGTCCAAGGTCTAATCACTTGAAAGTAACAAATACTAGTGAATCGATATACAATAGAGAGACATAACTCCTTTTGTTTATTACGATGTTTATGATCGAAGACTAATTCATCTTTGCCAATGGGTACCATGGATTGCCTCCCACCTCTTTGTCTTCAAGGTCCTGGCGACCGGAAACGGATTGCTGTGCAGTCTTACAAGCTGTAAGTACCAAGAGGAAGTGTTACATAGCTCGCTTTGCATTGTTTCCAAGCGCTGTCTTGTCCATAAAGCCTTTCTTTCAGTTGAATCGTGTAAGCACAGAGGGGAGGTTTTGTTGCTATTTTTATTATAAGCTGAGATTTTTATGGGAGCTAAGAAGGGGTTGGAACTAAGAAGGTAGACCGTCGCTGTTCATGTAGACATTACGTACGTCTAGTTTAACAAGGCGTAGTGACTTTTGGATCATATGCGTCCATTGAAAACAGGTCCCAAAGAAATACGCCAGGTCCCTAATTGCATTCCAAAATAGTAGACAACTTTGGACATTTACTTCTGTTTGCCTGCTATTCAGAGTATTATAGCATAAACAGTATTCTATAGCATATCATAGGGTCTATGGTGTAGTAAAGTAGAGGAGATGAGAGGAAAAGCGGAGTAGAGCGGAGAAGCGGAGAAGCGGAGAAGCGGAGAAGCGGAGAAGAGCGGAGAAGCGGAGAAGAGCGGAGAAGCGGAGTAGAGTGGAGAGGAGAGGTAATGGAAGTAGCGAAGAGACGACATACGGAGAAGAGGACAGGGAGAAGACGAGAGAAGATGACAGAACAGGAGGGGAGAGAAGAGAACAAGAGAGAAGACGAAATAGGATGAGAGAACAGGAGGGGAGAGAAGAGAACAGGAGAGAAGACGAAATAGGATGACAGGGCACGAGGGGAGAGAAGAGAACAAGAGAGGAAACGAAAAAGGATGACAGGACAGGAGGGGAGAGAAGAGAACAAGAGAGAAAACGAAAAAGGATGACAGGACAGGAGGGGAGAAAAGAGAACAGGAGAGAAAGAGAACAGGAGAGAAAGAGACCCTTTTGAAGGGAATATCAGAGTCATGAGTTAAATGCCGTCATGAAAATTGTTTCATTGCTCGTAATCGTGTTGGTATGAAAAAGTAAATATTTGTAATGCTAAGTGACTTGTCAATATCTGACTGATAATTGCTTCTGCGTGAAACTCAAAGTAGCAAATTTCAAACCTTATTCTTTCAGCAACTGTGCACAGCTCTGCATTTATGCATCGACCACTCTAGCGCGCCGATGCTACTCAGAGTTTCGCGCTAAGGTGATCATCAGGTATCTGACTGTCTATTAGGTAAGTCCCTTATAAACATGCTCCCGTGGCGGTGCTTCGGCAGAAACACCGATAGTTTGTTGAAAAAAACGTTCGGGTCTACATTTACAAGAAAACAGAGATTTTTCTTCGCCTTTACATTTGACCAACATCCACTTACTTTAACATTTCCCATCCAATGGCGTATTCTTTGGATTTCGAAATGGGTTTTTAACTATTCTTTGATAGTTCTGAATCGAAAGCATATTTCTAATGCTTGAACGACTTAAAGTGGTTACGGTACCTCTCTATTTATTGCCCACCCTCAGTCTCTACGTATTCTTTCCTGTTTAGAGTATCTCTACGTATTCTTTCCTGTTTAGAGTATCTCTACGTATTCTTTCCT
>JAAAKL020005679.1:0-18963 GCA_010016065.2 Carybdea cf. marsupialis auct. non (Linnaeus, 1758)
TGGGCCGGCTGGTTTGGTTTGTGTTTGGTCGTGTGGGGGTTGTTGGGGGGGGGGGGGGGGGGGGGGGGTCTGGATGGGAATGAATCTATAGTCTAGCGAGCTATGCGCATGACTATATTGGCTCAATTCGGAGCTCAACTCATGTTTTTCAGCTGAATGTTTCTGGATGTATGGGATGTTTGAGTGTGCAAGTTTTGTTCCAATTTTTACCATGTTTCACCCGGTTTTGTCAAAGATGGTTGTCCTCTTAACAAATTTAAAGTAAATATCTTTACAAATCATTTCTTGGGTGACTGAATGGGAAATCTGGTGGATTTTGGGACGGAAGGAATTTTTGTCCGCACTGTTTTGCTACTTCGTAAACAGGGCAGGACGAACTATTTTGCCTCGCTACGACACTGTCCCCATCAATTAATATCCGATGGTATTGATATTGAAAACGGAATTCTAATCCAAAACAACCGTTATTAAGATATTCAGTTTCATTGATAATCTGAATGTTAATTCTTCTCTTAGAATATTGTCAGATGCTGTACAGATTTAGCAATTGAAGTTCATTCCTTCCTCGTTTTTGTTGTGCTTCACATAACCACTCCATGCTGTCACTTATCTATCTATTTAAAATAGTCAAGATTACATGTAAGCAGTCTGATTAACCGCTCAGTTCCTGGGCTTTCATGATTTGGGTCAGTCCTTCCGTGTTCTCCGCTTAACAGGAAGGCAAGCTAAATCGTGATGCTGCGAAAGGCCAGTAACGCAGACAAAATTATGATATTTAATACATAGTCAGAGATTTGGCGCCGAGGATTCGTTGTGAAAGACAACAGTAGTAGATGTATCCAAGGAACACATTCTGAAGCTTAGTCTCGCTCTCGCTATTACTTTCGCTTTTATTGCCTCGTTTTTAATCTGGAGACATGATTTGCTGAAATTTACAGACTGAGGGCAATCGACTCGAACTCAAGAGTTTCGAAGAATTCAAAGCGTGGTTAGTGTCTTACCCTGTGGCAGTAGTTCTGTTGCACAAGTTTTGGCTTCAGAAGTTAACGATTTTCCACAAAATTTACTCTGCTAAGAACAACACGTGCATGATACCAACTTTTTATTGTACAGGACTAGGACTGATATTTTGTGCATAAATTTTGCTTTTTCGATCTGTTTCCAGACATGATCGGCATGCTGCACTTCAAAAATTGTCATAGATATCGGGGAGGGAGGAAGTGGTGGCAGTAGCTAACGAGTGTGCTTCTAGCCAGATATTGTGTGACTACTCTGTAGCCAGTAACAGTAAGAGACATCGAGAAAAATTCTTCCTTGGTGTTTACTCGAAGACAAAAAGTGACATACTTTCGGTTTTTTCCTAACCCGTTTTGGTCACTTTTAAATGGTTCCCAATACACAAGTACAGAAGGCATTAACTATCAGTGTTGCACAGGAGCAGACCCAGCGTTTGAGTTTGGGGGGGGGGCATTTGGAAAATATATAGGTACTTCCAGGCACTCAGCCAAGGGTGTAGCAGAAAGGCTTATATGAAACTATGAAATTTTGACGTTTGGGGAGGCATGCCCCCCGCCCCCTCTGTATCCGCGCCTGGTGTTACATGTGTTGATTGCTGTTATTTGATCAAAGCGCGGATTGTTAGCTTTATCCTGTAGTCTAAAGCTTCGGAATTTACTAAGCAAATTATTCATAGAATTATCAAGTGTAAAGATAGAAAACTCAGCTGTTGACCCCAGTATTAATGGATTCAAATATCTATTTTCTGAGCTTGTAAAGATTACAATTCCTTAGGCAAATGTGCAATCACTGGTACTTATTGTGAGCATTCTACGCCTTTAAAAAGGGAGTATAATTGTCTAATGTGACATTTTCATACTTGCCAACATCGAACGATGGAAAAAAAGCCACCCTTGCCAAAACAGGTCTAGCATAAATGAAGTGGGCATCTATGCCCATAATTAACATACCAAATTGAGTACCACGGCCTCGTAAAGCATGGTTATGCAGAAGAGAAGAAAGGGGATCACTACCTTGACCTTGTGCAAGGCGGGCACGTTGGTACGATAAAGAAGTGACAGGCTCGCAGAGTTAGAGGAGACGTGGCTCACGAGACCGTTATCTTACTACCGGAAACAAGTATCAAAGGAAATCTGATTGTAAGTGTGCAAGATCGGAAAAGTGGAACGTTTGAGGGTTTATTAAGTTGGATAGCTGAATTATGTGATGAAGGAGATGGAAAGACAAATGTAATATTTGATTATATTTGATTAAGTCAGATGGCCTAATGTTGGGTTTTCTACAACTGCACACGTACTCTCTACTCAGCCAAAAGTATCAAATCAACGACGTGGTTCTCACTGAACAAACTATTGTCATATGCATTCTTTCCTTTAACATTTACACTAGAAGCTGACTATTTTGACGTTGCCATCATCGGACGCATCTGACGCCTCAGCTTACTGCCGCCTTTTTTCTCGTTGCGTCAAAGTTGTAAACATACAATTTTGTTGCCCTGAGACGTAACGGAATAACAGAGACAGAAATACAGAGGTATGGGTTTTCTTTTTAAGGGCGTCGAAAAGCAGTGAGAGGGAAGGTTAATCGATAGTTGAAGAAGCTTTCGTTTGTATTAGACACAATGCACGGAAACGTAAGCCTTGAAAACATCGAAGAAGGTGCATGGATGGAAGTGATAGTGTTCTTCAGAGAGTTTGAAGTGCTACCATTCCGCTAAATATTAAGTTTGGGATTGATATCTATTACGGCTTTGGTCTGTTATTATGATAGCCAAGGTGATGTTAGAAAATGACCGTTTCGATATGCACACACCACATCAGAGGGTATCAATTTGAGAATAATTGTACAATATCTGACTATCCATCGAAAGCACTCAAATATGTTGTACTAATCACAGAAAGGGGTCAGCATTTTTGACTGCTTACTGTGGATTATCATGATAATCAATTTGTAACAGAAATCAGACCATCACCTTCCCAAATGACACTTCTCATACATTAGTTTGATTTTGCAAAAATTCTAGCGAAAATTTGAAAATTTTTTCATGAGAGGCAAATACCAATTCAAAGTGAATCATTTCTTGTTCCTTATAAAATAATCAAAGCAAGAAAATTACTTGTCTATGAAAGCAGTATTTTCATTTATGTCTCATTAAAACCATGCTGAAACATGGTTACGCACTGTGACATGACGCACTACAGCACACTGCCCGATGATGCATCTAACTTGAATTCAGCTTCAGGCCAAAAATCAGAACAAATTCTGTCAATTTGTGAATTCTGACGACAATCGGATCGTCATGAATTTCAAACTCACCCTCAAAAAAGTGTTTTTTGTCAGAAGGTATTTAAGGTCCACGATCAACGCATGGGGAGATAACAATGTAAAATTAAATTTCGAAGAGGCTGTGGCAAGTAGACTGAGACAGTAGACTGAGACACTCATTTCAAGACGCTAGCCGAAACCATCGCAGAGGCAGCTCATCAACACACACGGAAACAGAAACACAAGCCAAAATCTCAATGGATCAGAGGAGATCAAAGATTTTAGGGGAGAACGAATGCTAATGAAAAACTAAGAAGAAGTGCATCATAATCTAAGCAACAAATAAATTAGAACTTTGTGTACCGCAAGCGAAAGATAAATGGACAGAGGAGATGTGCGAGGAGGTCCAACACCTAAATTCAAATGCCAAGGAGATATTTAAGAAGAATTAGTAAGGATGAAATCCCATTTAGTGTCCAAGTGCATGAAAGCGAAGGACAGTAAGATTCTACTCGAGAAGGAAGCAATTTCAGCAAGTTGGAAGGAATACGACGAAGATCTGTTCGATGATGACCAAGAACCATCGGAACAACATCCATATAACAAAAAGGACAAACCCTCCCATTGCCAAAAGTGAAAAAAAGTAAAAAGAACTATGACATAATGAAATTACGATGGAGATAATACACGCATTGGGAGAAACTGGAATTCATGTCGTTTAAGATCTAGTCATCCGAGTCTACGATTCTTACTCCAGTCAACTTTTGCCACAATACCACAGATGCCAAGTGCTTTGGACTGCTATAGCTACCTCACAATCGGTCCATGAGTCTGATTCTGAAGATCCTGAAGAAGAGTGCAATCCAACTAGTAAGGAGGAATCTTCCTCCAGATATTCCGGTCCACCAATACGACTTCATAAAAGACAAAGGCAACATAAACATAATCTTTGTTCTTTTATATGATTTGCGAAGGAGCCATAACAACACCAAAAAGACCTACTCCTGTTTGAGTTGCCTATAAGAAGGGATTTTATATTATATAACATCAGAATCTCTTCCAGATTCTAAAAGACATTAAAGTAGATCGTAAAGATCTCAGGATGATCTAAAACATTCATGACTAGCTAAGGGCAGAAGTCACGCTATCTGAAAGCTCAAGCAGAGATTAAGAGAGATGTCAGACCAGGACGTGTCGCATCATCTGCCTATTTATATTGAAAACTTAGACGCAAATTGAAAAAGGAATACAAGCCAATGATCTACGATATAATATGAAGATATCAAGAAGAAGGCTTGCAAAACCTCTAGCGGCATCTCTGCAACTGCAGTCCCTAAATTCTACCTCACTTGTAACAAGGTATTGTTGATTTAAATGTTACTAAGGCGACATACTACTCATCTTTTTGCTCAATACTATATACTATACATTTCTAGCTTATTTTAAAATAAATCTTGTAGTCACAGAGTCGCTGTATAGGCATTAACCGTTATGTAGTTATAAGCCCATGGTGCCCGTTCCTCCACTGTTGACAACGAAGCTTTGTGGAGGACTGGTGACGAAAGGAATATATATAGAGGGTACCACGTTAACTTAGAAAGGATCGTAATTTCTTGAGAGGTTTTAGTCTCGACGAAACTCTTTACATTGTTGGCTTCTAATGTGATGTCATAATTGAGCAACACTCTGAACTTTGTCTTTTGCGTTTTCTAGATTTGTTTCGAAGCCAGTATGAAGGACCCTACTTTCCTTTTCACGATGTGATTTGGAGCCAAAGAGCATTGCCTCACTTTGGTCTAAATTCAGATTTAGGATGAGCTCATTGTTCTTGAACCAAGATAGCATCATCTCTCAATCTTCTGTGTTGGTCTTATTGATTTCATTTAAGCACTACTGATGATAGTATAACACGGTGTCATCCTCGTAAATCAAAACCTTGCTGTGGTTCACGGCGGACGGAAGTCGTTTACATACAGAAGTAACAAAAAGGGACACGGGAATGAGACCTGGGGTACTCCGCAGAATATTCAGAATAGCTCACCATTGCTGTTCTATTAGAAAAGTCTTTAAATTCATTTAGCTCAATCCCTGTCCATTTCAAAAGTTGGTAAACTTTCACGTATTACAGTGACTATATCAAAAGCTGGCTTGCCTATATGGTGAAAAAAGTTCACCGACTGTTATTTTGTCCGTCACCGTATGGATTTCGTTGATAAACGTAACATACGTTGATTCTTTCATTCTCTCTCTGTGGAATCGAAACTATTGTTGAGATAGTAGATAACTGGACCCTACAGCTTAATGTTTACGGAGGACAGGAAACATCGTCTTGTCCATAAGACAAGAGAAGACTTTATCCCCACTGTTCCTCTCTTCCGCGAGGATTCCTTGTCCAAGGTAGCCATGGACTCTATATATCGCAATTTTTTAATTTTCTTCTGTGTCTACATTTGTTCTTCCATCCCATGAGAAGGCTATAGTGCTTTCTTCAGGATTGATTATTTTAATTGACAGCTCCTGTAGTCGCGATCAGAAATGCCGAGACAAGAGAATAAAAAGATTTTGTCAACCCTTGTCGTGATTTTGCTAGTCCTAATCTCCAGCCTGTTGTTTCTTTCACTTCATCATGGATCACCTTACTGCATTCGAATTCTTTTCAATAGGCTCATGTGTAGTTTGAGCATATGACCACCTAAAGATTTACTTCAAATTAAAATCATACATGTGACCAAGACGTTGTTATTGTGTCCCGACTAAAAAGCGCCAAACATTGATAAAATATTCATATGTCTACCTTCAAAAATGAGAAATTGGCTGAGGTTATAATGATATCTAAGGCATTGTATGACAAGAACTGTTCCAAATTTAAGAACAACAAAAATTAATCACGTCGTTGATTTGAAAGTAGATCGTAAATGAGTTAGTTTACGTTAAACATAGATGACAAAATAGGATGTTTACAAAGAAAGCTGTTTGTACTTTCATGATCTAACAATAGCAATTCATCAAGTAGGTAAGGCAGCAAAGATAAAAACTTTTCATTTAAAACGGAAAACTTCATGAGTCAACTGGAAGAGAAATAAACAGTCAATGGTTCATTTTCAAGTGGTGGAAATAAGACCTGTTGGGATACAGGAACCATAAATATCTTTAGTTTTTGGAAGAAGCATTATTTTCTAAATTTCAGTATTGTATAATTTATATCAGATTATTCCTGTATGTTTAACAGTGTTTAGTTTGGTTAACACCTAGTACAATTAATTAGATGCTAGTATTTTGCAATAAGATACCCAATGGAAACCTCATTTAGTAAATCAAGCAAGGCGGTAGCAACCGTGTGAGCCTGGGGGGCACATGCCCCGCACTTCTTATCAGTCAGTTTTTGTCACGCATGTATCCACTGAAAGATATTGTTCATTTAAACAATGCCCCCTCCCTGTTCCGTATTTGAAAACCGTTGCAACAATGCTAATAAAGGAGAATCTATACAGCTGAAGTATACTTGTGAAAAAATTGTTTTGACGTTATCAATTAGCTTTAAGCAAGGGTATGAGGTGCTCTACTTTTTACAAGAGGCATTTTACCCTATAATTTTATATTGGTGAAATTTTTGACCCCACATATTATAAGACAGTTGGTTTTTATCCGATAACCTATTTACTTAGGGAGGGGGTAAATGAATGTTTTTTATTATCAATTTATGACATATACAACTTTAATAACTACTTTGACTTCTATTCCCAAGCTGAAGTACTCCGCAGGTTTTTAGTACAAACGCCCTCACCAAAGTGAGTCAGAACATGAAGATCGGTAAATTAATGTGTAGATTTCTCCAACGATTCCCGCTTTGCAAAAATACCTCGTACCTAAAAGTTTCGTTTGTGTAGTAATTGCGGCATACGCTGACGACGGTGGAGTCAACCGCGAGGAATCAAGATAAGGATCGCCAGCAGATACAGAGTGTTGCAATCTCCATTGCGCCTTCTCACTCACATGAAACTTATCGATGAGAAAGTGCTTATGATCCCGCAACAGCCGCGTGCCAATTGAAAGTAAAGTGAAATCTGGTGGGAGGAGCTGGAGTCGAAAATTCGAGACAAGAGAAGAGTTTCTCTTCCTCTTGAGTTTCTCCTTTTAATGTTCTTCCCGTTTCAAATAAAGGGATATAGACAAAGACAAGAAAATCATAATGGCACGAAAAGCGCAGCGACAATACTCTTGTCTTGTGTAATGTTCGTTTGGATGGCAGGCAAGGCACCAAGAGTTGATGGTAACCCGGGAAAGCTGAGCAGAAGGGAAACCAGATATTTATTTTAAAACTTCTTTAATTAGCAACTCACAAGAACTCTGCAAAAAGTAAGAGAGACCAATTATACATGACAAATGGTAACTAAGCGACGGCAACTAGCCAGCCAATAGAAGAATAGTAAATAATCAGTAGTCTGGAAACAACATCTTGTCTTCAGAGCGAATAGACACACGTTGTCCTCTAAGCAAGTCAATGTTTCTTTCAAAGCAAGTCAATGATTTGTGTAGAACTTTAACTATAGTGCTTTGATTAGTCCAGATGTCGATGCAAAACCGCAGAGAAGGCAATTTTGTGTTCTTAAAGCAAATGTCGATCCTCATCATTTCTAATTTTTTCGCATTCAAGGTCCTCTCTACTTGTTTACCCCATCCCATTTTTTTTGCAAGCAACAACTTTTCCGAATGAGTTACTAAGTTTCTTGTGTTCAAAACTATACCCTTTGATTCCGAAATACACATCGGTGGACAGAATAGATGTGCTGACCAGAATAGATGTGCTGACCAGAATAGATGTGCTGACCAGAATAGATGTGCTGACCAGAATAGATGTGCTGACCCAAAGAATGTTTCTTTGCTGTTTGCAACTACTAAATAATGAACCAACTCGTTCTTTCCCAGAAGTCTTCGAGTGTTTTGGTGCAGTATCGAGAATACCTCAACTCTTAGGACTTCGTCTTGCATTAGAAGGCGTAAACAATTCTTAAGGGAGTTCAGTAGATTATCGTTTCTTACGGCATTTCTGACTCCATTAGGTGATATTGAGCAAAGTGTCTTTATCAATAAATCTGAGCAAAACAAGAGAACCGTAAGAGCAGTGAGAGATACGTCTGCTCGCTTTGAAGTCATTGTCAAGTACTTTGTTATGTTACATTCTTGGCGCACTGGCATGTAAGTACCTCCACCTACCTTGCATCGGCGGATCAGTACCGCTTAATAATCTAAATGATTGGGGAAAATGAGCAAAGTATCTTCCAGCGTTTGCTGGAAAACATGGGATATTTGCGCAAAGGGTAAACTTACCTTTGAGTATTTGTTGTTTGTATCTTGTAAGTTTTTTACAAGACCAAGCTACTTTATTTTCGACAGGAACTGCAGAAAATTAAACACACACACATATTTTAAACCGCTGTCAGAATTATAAATCGTTTCTCATCATTTCGTGCAAGAGCTACACCTCAGAAGTCTGTTGAATCTACCGCTTACGTTACTCTTAATTGGTCGCAAATGTGTGTGCCACACGAACCAATACTCGGCATATTTAGTAACAATTACCACATCCATTATCCTTCTTTCGCTACATATCCTGCAACAAAGCTCAAAGATTACGGCAAGGCTTTGTAAACTGCGTAAACTTAAAATACAGAATTGACGCCGACTAATGACGTCTTGGCTTTCTCCTATGTGTAATACTCAACAGATGTCGGCGTATGGCAGATCAATTATACTGAGCCAGATGCTATTCACTGTTACTTAATCACTTCTAATACAACTTGTTTCTGTTCAATCATATACCTTGTTTTCTGACGTTAAATATTTGTTATTTAGAAATTCAAGAACGATTTGAGAACATGGTAAGGCTAATGTTTCAAATCTTTGAGATATAGAACTAGACGAATCAACAACATCTGTGGCATTCTACTGAAAGAAAACGCATGTATTTCAACGAGGCCTCGCCCACCTTAAATCCTGTTGGGCCAGTTTTCTGTTTAAATACGATGGTTTTTAGAGCTGAGCGGTGCATTTCGTGCGCGTCCTTTCCTCGGAAGTGTCACTAATCTTTTGGTTTAACTTATGAAATAGAAATGAAAATACAGAGATGAACAGTGTGCTATTGTCCATTCTTGTGTTTCGTGACATGAACCCAAACACCAATTTGTTGTTATCACTGTTGAAAGTACGAAAGTGCAAGGATATTCTTCAAGGCAATCCTCCCGTGATTCCAGCCCTAGATACTCCGAAATCGTGTGAGAATGTTAAATTGTCCTTGATTGCAGCAACTTCCCTAAGTATAAGCTTGACCTTAAAGCAAAAAAGTTTTGTTTTCTCATTACTTCACCCCTCTTTTCAATAGGTTTATGCATAAGTATTATTATACCTTTACCGACTTGACCTTCAAGCGTGTTAATTACCCATAGTGTAGAACCAGAGTAATCAACGCCACACACATTGAACAAGCAGATTTTCTCATTACCTTTCATGATTTCTGAAACGTCGAAAGGCTGCACATCCCCCCTCCCAGCTTAAACTTTCCAAGTTCTCTGCAATTATCCCACTGATAGTTTGGTTTCTATGAACTTTGTTTTTCAAAAACTACTTAAACCGTTTTCAAATGTAGGCCCCATAAAAAGAGAGATATACATAAAAAAACTAGCATGAGAACCGAGGGCCCCTGTGACGCGTGACACCTAGACAGAGGCAAAGTTTAAGGGAGTCTTTTCTTGCAAAAGGTCTTGATTATTTATATTTATTTATTTATGCTGTCTTATCCCCCCCCGGTCTATTGACAAAATGTCCCTCTTTCTGTGTTCAACAGCAACATTTTGACAGAAGGGTTGTTTTAAGGACAGAAGGTTAGGTTATGCAAGAAAAATTTAATCTTAGTCGTGGTTTGGTGACCAGACGTTGTTCACCTATGTACGTTCTAGGAGCATTTCTTGTCTTAGGAAGACAGGCCATTCCTCTGCAGCATAACGTAAAATGGACCTTTTTGCTGCACAGACATTTTAATTCATGTCGCTGAGTGATACGTTTAACATCTCTTATCATTCAGGTCATTTGTAAGGGAGATCAACTTATCTGTATGTTATGTATATGACTAGTGCCCCATTTCTGCTATTCGATATCTGCATGTATCGCTGCTTGACGCATGATAAGTACCCAGATGAAAGTTATGCCGAATCAACTTCCTCCTTGTCATTAACTAGATATAGCTACCTTTGATTCTCTGGGTGCGTTCCAGGCCCGTAGCTGGTAACATATTGCCGGGACGGGGGGTGGACTCCTTTATTTGGTCATAACTCTTATTACGCAAGAGGCAACTATTAGAGAGATACCCATGTAATTGAATACAGAATCGATTTAAAATCGATTACCAGAGATCGAGTAACAATCAGACACTGACTTTGAAACAAGAAACGTGTTTTGATCCTTTCTGGAGAGGGCAATGCTACTATAAATCTGACCATAAGAGGGGGCCATGCTCCTACAAACCTGACCACTACGGAAAATGCCCGCGAGCTCCCTACAGCTATGGGCCTGGTGTGTCCACGGCAACCAGAGTTTTATACTATTTAGAATGATTGTATACACTCAAATTTGTTCGTATAAACACAAACCCTTTCCTCAGAGTGATGCATGAATCTACTATTCAAAGATTTCCGATACATTGCTCCCATCACAAACCACAATCTATGCCCCCTTTCTGTCAGTCGAGTTTTTATCTCTACAACAGCTATCATTACAGGGGTCTTAGTTTACAAGGAGAGGTTCTTTTCATGAAACGTTCTATTTTACAGCATTGAATTTGTAACAAAGGAAAACCTTCAACTTGAATTAGAAGCCATCGTGGGATGAAATCCCCGTGCAGCTCTCCAGTCGCCCGACAATAGTTCCCATTTGCCATAAAGTTCTAATGTCTCTATCTGATGCTGTCTACTGAAGTCCAATTCAGACGCTGAACATTATGTGTGACAATATTATTTTGTGAACTAAGCCCGTGGTAAGGGTTTTATCTAAATAACAAAAGATTATTTATACTTGGTTTAATAAACTGAACTAGTATCAACTTTGAGACCAGGAAAAGTTTTATGCTTAAAGGAGACCTCAGGCCGTATCGTCCTTTTTTATCCGAAGAAAATCTTGTTCTATACTTTTGTACTTAGTAACTACTTATTTTTTATCAGTAACATCGTATATCAGTTTCAACAAATTGGAATTACCAGTATTACATTATCACCCTTATTTTTCTTTGTTTTCAACTGAATGGGGGCTCCGAGAATTTATATCTCTTACAACAAGTGTTTTCTGATTATACAAAGACTTCAACTTCTAGTTTTGGTGTTGATATGATGGTTAAAGTAGTCGGCTGTCCGGAAATGGTGACGTAGAATTTGACCTGATCATTAAAACATCTGTCGTGACTTCAAAAATCCTCAATTGAGTCTTTGTATTCAAGACACGCAAGTTATTCAATAAACGCAATGTATTGAAAAGGAATGAACAATTTTAAATATTATCTCTAATAATGGAGTACGCCTTATCATTATATTGTTCAAAATCCTTCATTAATTAACTTCTCTGGAGACATGAGAACTTTGTACCAATCAACTTGTAGGTGATATATATCATGCCATAGATACATCATAGATACATGAAAGAAATGGCTGATAGTTCAATGACCAAGTGGCTTAATATGCATCCTATTACAGTCACAGTGGTACATGCTCCTAATACCATGCCCCATTAGCCTTACACGTCAATATCACGTGTGCTATACGTCAAAGCCACATGCAGGTAATCATCCATCAATACAAAGGTAAGTGGACAAAATCCGAATTCTTCTTTCGGTGAAAGTAATGCCTCGTAGAGTAGGGCCTAAACTTTTCCAGTTATCATAAATCAATGGACTGAAGCTTCTGCATAACGTGACGACTGGTAGTTGCAAGTACATCAATATGAAGTGTGGAAAGTCTGTCTTTGTTAGCCAGTAGACTAACATGGACTCAATTACAGGACTGATGCGAATGACCGTAGCTGGTAAGCGTGTTCCGGTCTATTCTTTGCAGTTACGAGTTCAAGATCTGTCCACATCCCTTCTTTGTTACTTGCATGATCATCCTTATCTTTACTGATCATTTATTGCCCTTTTCTGCACATATTTTTAATTAGGAAGTAGTGCATTAAGAAAACAGTCTTCAAAATATGGTGCGAAACGAGTAAAGGGTGTCATCGTTTCTCGACCTCTGCTCTCTATACTGAAAATAATGCTGCAGCGACCTTCGAAAAATAATAGGGAGTTTTCGCAGCCACGCTCTAACTTGGACATTCCCCTTTTTCTGGTTGTCATCTGTCAGCCGACTACCTGATTTTCGCTTCAACTAGTCAACGTTCCAATTTTCTTGAACTTTCTCGTCAAAAGTATCTGTAATTTGGCAACTATGACATAAGAAAGTGTATCAACTTCAAACACGACTTTGCGCAGAGGGTAAGTAAATTCCCTCAGGTTTATCTATATTTTTTAAGGGCTAGACTAGGTTACTTTGTTCAGGTTTCCTGCGAGCTTGCATCGTAAGCAAAAGGCAAAAAATCTAGGACTTTTTTGCTAGACATTCCGTGAACGTAAAACTATCATGAATACTTTTAAGGTAATTATGAACCACGTGTTTTGTTGTCTGGACCGCTGTGCGAAAGCTAAACTTTTCTGAAGACGCTTTGTCAACTGGGGCCCAGTTTTTTCTCTCTAATCTCGTTGGCGTCTACTTCCTCGTCATGTGTTGCGAAAACTCTCTAATTACAACGATGACGATGATGATGACGATGATGATGATGACGATGATATTGTAATGATTTTTTTACACTCGCTGTTTACTCTTATATGAAATAAATACAGGCAAATAATCTAAACCAGAAGGGATATCCGATTGAAGATAATGCAAATGTCCTAGTTTATAAACAAGCAGATGTCTCCAAAATCTAGCTATCCGTCTCGTAATAACAACAATACCAACAACAGCAACAACAAGAAATAAAACAGAATGCACCTCAGCGTACTATATTTTTAACGCTGAGAAAAGTTTTGCCTCGATTTGAATTGCATTATCAACTGACCACCAAAAATTATTAGGTAGTAATTCTCTGCGAGGGGGGCAATGGCCATGTACGCGCTGTTCTGTTTCTTTTTAAATAGGACACGTACATCTTGTGCCAAATAAATGAATACTAGTTATTTATTTCAGACTTGAGCGCCATCTATTTATTCTGTAAATTGAAAGAGAAATAAGCTTTAAGACTATATATATCCTTCTCTCTGTTTTCACCGATTACGAAAAGGAAGGCAAGATTTTAAAGTAGAGGATATTAAGATGATTGATAAATTTTATAAAGTTATTCTTTATTAATTATCTATTTATCCAGGAATGAGGAGATACTGACGCTGCGATGTAAGGGCGAAATGAGCCAGAAAACGGAACACGAAAGACAACATTCTCAAAGGACTGTCTACGTTCTTCTTCAGGCTCCTGTTTGAGAGAATTCAGATATTAGGAGGCTTTTTTAGACGATGTATCAACTACTAACTTAAATTGATACTTTTATGGCAACTTTTTAAGTTACTTTATACGATTGTAACGACCAAGCTATTTTATAACACCCCAACCACCCCACTCTTTTACGTACCAGTTACGTACCAAACGAAAATCGAAAAGAATTAAATTTGGAACCTCGCTCTGTGTACAAGGTTTTATCAAGTTACTTAATCACGGGAGGCTGCTCATGAGTACTTACAGCTAGGTTCCAGACTACTGGGAATCCAAGTATATGAAAACGGATAGAAAGATAGCCAATAGATACTAATCCCCTTGTATCCAAATGTTTGACAAATGTTCAAAAGATCTGCAAGCTGACTAATTTCAGCTCTGACTAGGTAGTAATATATTGCACCTAGATACCTGATATTCTTTAGCCATAGTTATTATAACATGGGAATTTTCGATTCAATCAGAGTTTACGGTATATCAGCCACTGATCTCTAAAACAGATTGGATCGAGTCTTATTGTTTCCAACAGCGAAAATGTGTGGACATGATAAAGTCCCCATAGGTTAAAATAGCGCTGAAAGCTCCGCTATGTTACATAACTTTTTCTATAAGCTTTGTTTGGTGGGGTCTAAAATGGCGTCCAACGACTGACCTCACTCCAAGATGAAAAGATGTTCCTTCCCTATGTTTTTTAAAGATCAGTGGTATTGAGAAGTTTGTGGTGTGAAGAGCGTTGTGTTAGCTGTGGCCAAATTCTAAATAACTACTTCGGGATGTGTTCTGGAACGTCATCACGAAGCATACTCCTTCTTTTCAATTTGTTAATTAAAACCTTGCGTGTTAGTAAGAGAACTTCTTGCATTTCCACTAAAGTTTGAAATAAAAATAGAGCTGGAAGAGTTACCTCTCCATGTCACGTCAACAACGTCATGCTTTATACTATGAGCAGCTTATTATTGGAGCTCCAAACACATTGAAAATGTTCGACAAAACCAATACAAGAAAAACAGAAATCTGTTCCTTATGTACAGGTATACATGGACATCAATGATGTGTATTGTGTAGAGATACTTTTACAATGGGAAGCAACATAACACAATTTTATTTAAAGGGAGGTTTTCTTATCTACCATAAAACTGTTCCTCTATGTTTCCTTAGTGTTACTTTTCTTAGTATCTCAAGCTATTGGATAATACAAAAGAATACTTACATATACCATAATATGTAGGCCAATGCAATGCAGTTTATGTTATGATTATTTATGTTCTGATCTGTTCTGTTCCGGTACGTTACTTTATGCTATTTTCTGTTGTGTTATGTCATGTTATGTTACGTTACTTCCGTTATGTTATGTCTTGACTTACTTGAATTATATGCTTAATCCATTAAGATCCTTTCACACTTCAAATTGACAAGACTTCTCCATTTTGCTCGTGGCAGACCCGTGTCTTCCCGGATAAAATCACTCCATCTCTTGGGTGGCCGTCCCCTGGGAACTTTTTCTTACGAAGTCATTCTTGTAAGCTTCTTGGACATAGCTTTCATCCTTTCTTCTAATAACACAATTAAACCACTTCATTCTTCTTCTTTTAACCAGTTGTAATATATCAGTTTCAACATATATTATGTCAGGCCATGTTTTAATATGTAATGCTTTATCATGAAATGTTATGTTGTGAAATATAACGTTATGTTATGTCTTGCCTTACTTGACTAATATACTTGATCCATTAAGATCCTTTCACACTTCGAGTTGACAAGACTTCTTCATTTTGCTCGATCTTTTGCTATGCATTCGGCTGTCTGAAATGGCAGACTCACATCGTATGTTATGTTATGCCATGTTTTATCATGTAATGCTTGAAATGTTATGTTGTGAAATATAACGTTATGTTTGAATAGATTAACGGTGGTACAAAATTTCCACAAGGCAATAAATAACGCCCTCATTTGTAGCTAAAGCTTTTTCGTGTCGCTTCTTATCAGAGCTACATACGACAATAAATTCTTTACAGTTGGGGTATATAAATAAGTGTAGGTATATTAATATTTTTAAAACATTGTTTTCCACTTCTTGCATAGAATTTTGGATGAAAACGTTTTGAAATGTTTTTGGTAAGTCCCAGCTTAAGTGGATGCGACGTTGGAGGTGGAGGTGGAGAACTACGTTTGATCACCACTTTATACCTATTGATCTCTCTATTAAATATAATGTCCTTCGTCTTAACAAAATTGTCATCACTTACGATATAAAGCACGCCAGTGGTTTCATATACACACTTTGAAGTTATCAATAAGAGATATATATATCCTCTTCTCTATTTAGATGTCATCACGTTTCTATTTATGCATTTGCAAATCATTCACCACTAGGTATAATCTTTATAGTTACGTTGACAGTTTCAGCCTGTATTTAATCTGGGAGACATAAGAGGATAGCTTGACCATATTGAGGTATTAAATGTCACACGCTATGTAACGTGATTGTGCACCCAAAATGACTCTTTTCTGTGGCTATTTTAAAAGCAGGATTAGAGGTGAATCCTTAAGAACGAAGTAAAACTGTTCCTCGCCTTCCGTGACTAGCATTAAAAAGACAATATATATCATACTGCACCTTCTCAATTGCCTTCTTTCATTTTGCAAAGTAGTGGTGTAAGAAATTAACTCTTTGAGCTGGATGCGATGTCCACAGGTGGAGTCTCAGGAGCTACTGTGGCAAGTGGAGAAAAGTGAACTATATTATCGCCGGGTCACAATAGCTTAGTTGGTCGAGCAGCACGCCGCAAATGCACGAGTCCCGGGTTCGAATCCCGACTGTTATATTTTCACTTTTCTCTAGTATCTCTTCAAAATTGAATTGACTCTTTATATAACTTGTCCGCTTTATAAAGGTAATTGGTCTTTTTAAGGCCCTTTTTGTAGCCTGGAAACCGTCAAATGCCTTCTTTGTATCCAACACAATATTACATATGTTTCATGCCAATTACATGTTAACACATATAACAATCTGGCATGTGGGTCCACTTTTTAAAATTTCAACCGACTCTTGCATTCTTCTCCCCTAGCAGCCGTTCCTGTCGTACTTGGCAGATTTGACTTTGTTCATATGCCGATGTTTGCCACCGCGTTATAATTACCCTAACGAATCTCAGCATTTGTTTTATGTAGGAATAATTTCCACTTTAACAATACTGCTGTTGCTACTTCAAACCGGTCCATTTGATCATTCATTGATATTTATTTATAACGAATATTTATACAGGTCTTACATTTCACAAGTACTTGTGGAGGCACAGTTCTGTTATAAACATGTTACGGTGCACCCATTGGGAGTCGACTAGAGAAATAGATTTAGTTATCAGTGGACTCGTCTAGCTCCGTTGGTAGAGCGCATGCCGCCGATGAGTGCGTCACGGTTTCGAATCCTGTTGATGGCATACCTTTTCAATTTCTCTAGTAGGCCTATCTATTCAAACTTATCATTTCAAAATCCTCTTTTCTCAAAAACACTTTGCAACTTCCTAAGACCTATGGACAACATAATGGACCGGATGACAGTCCTTCCAATGGATGCTATCAACGGGGATTACCAGGCTTAGGCATAATTATAAGATCGTTGTGTAGTTTATCAAACTGACGTTTTGGTGTCGCCTTTGGTTTCTTCAGTTTCTGCAACCTTACCAATAATGTACATATCACTGGAACATGGCCACTTCCACAGCCAGACCCTTGGTATGTATAAAAGAATGTAGAACTGCATTTCTGAATCGCTTGTTGATGGTTAAGTAGTCTATCTGGTTCTTAGTGTCTCCTCCGGCGCTTTTCTAGGTTCATAAACGTTTTGGGTGTTCTGCAAACCCGGTGTTTGTAATGATTTGACCATTTGCTGTGCACCATTCAATCCATTTTTCGCCGAGCTCGTTTCGTGTCCCAAGTTCATGATTACCAGTAATTTCGCCTTCCCGTCCTTTGCCAACCTTTTCATATAGGTTCCACATGACGATGATGATATCCCACGATTTGCAATGCAGCTTGGCCTTTTCCATTGCTTCATAAAACGTTTCTACTTCCTTCTTCAGTGCTTTCGGATGTTGGTAAATACACCATTATTATTGAGATACTGAATGGTTTTCCTTTCAATCTCACCAATAGGTCTCTGTCTGAAATTTGCCAGTAACCAAAGCGCTTCCCTTCCTCATTTTATCCAGTAGTATCGCAACTCCATGTTCGCTCTCCTCTCCCACTTTGAGTATATAGCCCGGTGATCATCACTTAGAAAGTCCCCACTTTTCTTCCATCTTGTTTGGCATAGTCCAAGGATGTTAATCTCTGACCGTTTCATCTCTTGTTTCACGTTCTTGAGCTTTCCACACTGGTTTAAAGTTCTGACATTCCATGTTCCGATTTTGATCTTTACATCGTTGCGGACAGTTGATGGAGGACGGTCAGGTACACCTGTTGCACATGGCGATTCCTGAAAGAACTGATCCCCTTAACGCCGTTATCATCTATCTTTGAATTGTGCATTACAATGATTATTCTTTGGAGAAATAGTGGAGTGGTTTCTCGTTGCCTTCTCCACAGTGTTTTTATCGAGAAACTATCTCTAGCTAGCTGGCCGTTGGCCCCGAGGAGCTCATCCGCCCTTTGACAGGTCTTGTATTTCATACAGCTGATTTGCTAGCTACATTCCTCATCTACACCGAATTAAAATGAGGAAGCCGGTTTAGTCGCCGACCACCCATACATGGAACAGGTAGTACCGGTTTACATGTTACATATTTTCACAATGCTCAACGTGAAGATGTTAACGAGTGGAAAATGGGCACTCTCTTAGGCTGACATATTTTACCTGTTTCGTCTATAAATGATATCAAAAATATTAATATCAATTTAACATCAACTCGAACGTTCTTACTAATAATGGGTCACGAAGTTGAGGGGGGCGAGGGGGGGCAGCGCCCCCTGAGAGAAATTTCTATCATTTACCGCCCCACCTGAGCAAAATTATAATTGTATTTTAAAGCGTAAAACCAAACGCTTAGCGGAATTTTATTTGGACTTGATAGCATTTAGAACATACATTGCCATTTTGAGTTTAGCTTAGCGAGCTCTA
>JAAAKL020005680.1:0-18962 GCA_010016065.2 Carybdea cf. marsupialis auct. non (Linnaeus, 1758)
TACTACTACTACTACTACTACTACTACTACTACTACTACTACTACTACTACTACTACTACTACTACTACTACACTACCACTACCACTACTACGACTATTGTTGCTTTTAGTACTACCACTATTACTACTACTACTGCTACTGCTGCTGCTTTTTCCTTAAACTCCAGTTGCTCACCTCTCTCCCTCACTTCTCTTTCAGCATGATACTGATATCCAGGCCTTACCAGCAATAGAGAGTTATAGCTTACCTTCTTGCGTGGAGCTATGAAGATTTTGTGTTGTGTATGGCAAACGCTCTGGTTACGTATTGTAGGCCACCCGTTTTTTAATGATTGCTTTCTCTACAAAGACCCAAATAAATGGTCAAATTATAAACTTTTTATTTGGTGTATAGTGTGCATTTCTAAAGTTCTTTGTCATTTGTTATTTATTGGGTGTACCTTGTAGACGTATCTGCAAACACCGGAAGTAGTTCCAAGCTTGGGAAAAAGAAGAAAAAACGCAAAGTAAATACTGTTGAAGTAAGTGGACTGGAATATGACGGAAGTTTCGACGAATCACCAAAGGAAGATGATAGCCCTAAACCTGTTCAGGAGCCAACAGAGATCGCCATGGTACATGGTACTCGACCTATTGAAAGCCAACCAGTTGCCATGACCTCCCTCAGAGAAAGTCAGAGATCGGTCGTACCGAAAAGTGGTACCTCAGAAGCAAGCGAAGACTCATCGAACTCGAGTCCAAGAAAGCAGTCAGAGGATATGTCTTTAATCGAGCGCGTGGCGTCACTTAGTACTAGCTTCAAGAGAAGCGTTTCCATAACGTCGCACGATTCCGATATTCTACCTACTACTGAAACTGGTGGTCAAAGATATGCGAGAGATGAGAGCAACGACGATTTTAGTAATACCATCGATCAGCAGCTGTACGAGTTTCCAGGTGCGTCACCTGAACTAAGCTTTCAGTTAGAAAAGGAGAGACCGCTTTACGATTCACAGAAATCTATCTCATCCATGAAATTAGCGGAATTGACTTCCGTGCGCAAGGAAGTTACCGAGGTTTATGTGAATGAAAATATTAATGGTATTAGCCGTGATAAAGATACGAGAAAGAATTTATCATCGCGAGAAAATGTATTAGAAGGAAAGTCGAGAGAGCCTCTAGAATCCGCTTACGTCACCGCAGAGCGCGAGGGAAGTATGAAGCAGATAAGTGGAGACACGTACGATAAGGAAGCGAAATATATACCCAATGAAACCATCCAGAAAATTTCTCCAGCGCCAGCAAAGAGTTTATCGTTGCAAGAATGTTTAGTTGCAGAAAAGGCGGGAGATCGGGTACGATCCTCTTGCGAAACTGCAGAGCACGAGGCAAGTGTAAAGCAGATGAGTGAAGACACGTTTGAAAGATCCAACAACGCAAAATTCGAGGATGCTGAAGGCTTTTCAGGAGACCTTCTGAACGTTATGCTGCCATCAGGTGAACAGCTGTCAGTTCCAGAAGGAGCCTTTGAAAGGCTGCTTCTCGAAAGTCAGCTTAAGACGCCACCCTCGACACCAGTGCTGAATAGCGCTTCGAGTGGTAGAGATGGTGAGGATAAGAGCATTCGAGCGTATTCCTCTAGTAGCTTGGAAAATTTAGATAGACTGGTCAAAGCAAAACTAGCAGGAAGGTATGAATATGCCCCGGATATGCCGTCTGTACCATCGACGGCTTCGCATGTTGCTGTTGATAGTGATTTGATGCCTGGGTGGGAAGTTGTTGATCGCGATCATAATGGCTATGGAAGTGTAAAAGGAGCTGATCAGGACGATGAGCAGTCAATTACATCCAGGTAAGAGGTGTTGGTTGACCTGTCTGTTCTTATTAAGCCATTGCTTCATGCAGTATTTAAGGTCCAGGAGGAGAAATTTCAGCTCAGTGTGTATTAGATATAGCACTTGTGGTTTAATCTACGGTATTATTTTAGAGTTTTATTTCATCTATGGGTCTATTAAGCATTCGGCTATGCAATGCCGTTTTAGAAGATGGATGTGGTACGGCGAAATGGTTAAGGCTTTGAGCGTCAGGTTCCAGTCCTTGTCGGCCATTGGACTCCGTAACCAAATAACTGTAGGCACCGCTTCGTTTTACAGCTGGTTACCTTTGGAAACTGATCTGCATACTTTTGAAAATACAAACATTGTGACACTCGTACCTAAATAAATGATGATGTTGTGAACAATGTTACAGAAGTCATGCTTAATTAAAGGACGCACTTCTTATTAGGAGTGGGTTTGCGTTGCCTTGCTGAAAGTGCAAGGAAAGACCAAAAATGCCCTCACACAATGTTGATCATTTCGTGCCCGCACTTTATCAGGGTTATGGATCTATTTGATATATAGGTAGCATTTAGGTCTAATGGACAGTGCGAGAAAAGAAAAATTAAAAATTTTTAAATGCGAAGCTTTGTTGCGTTGAAATAGACACACCGATAACCAAAAAAATGTGATTCGGACGTTATATTTGAGTCAGAATGCTGAACCGATTTAGACGCTTTAGCTTTGTTAGGGACAAAACTATGACGCAGAGTAAAGCCTCATTTTTATTCAGATCTTTTTTTCTCGCGCGCGCTCCTCAGCTATTGACATTTTGCGGTCATACGCATGATTGCATTCCATTCAAAATGTTGAAAGGAGATCGAAGCATCGCTCATATAGGCATGCAGGTAACACGTATTCCCAGACACAGAGTTGATCGCAAGAGATCGCGCGCGCAATAAAAAGCACCTAATTGAAATGGGACGTAAGATACTTCATGATAGTGTAGATTGGACATAAGTGGGCTGTTAATTTTCGGACAAGCCAATGCCCCCAAAATAGGTATGTCCGAATTTTTTTCGTACTGTAAATATGCTGAGGATACATTTATTTAAAAGTTTATGACAACAGCACTTATGCAAGGGAATATCGTAGAAACTCTTTCAAAGTAGCGTGTTTATGGTGACCTATGAAATCTATCGTCAAGGATCAGCCGAGGTCGTATTACCTTTTGCAATCCTCTTAATGAAAAATAGTAATCGAAGTCGTTGGCATCGGCGGCAAAAGCACGGATTATTGATGTTAATCGCGACTACGTCTTGATCGATTACGTTTCTTTATTCTTGATAAAATGCACTCCTGAATTTTTGAGACTTTTTGGTGTATAAATTTGATAAGCAATACTGTAACTACGTTATCACATTCAGAATTCTGTAAAGCTGCTGTTAGGCCCATCTTGCCAAATAGTTTACCAGTTAACTGTCGTTGTCATTTTAATTTGTCTAGATTTTTTTAGGATAGTCGATGCTTGTCTCTAAATGCCGTGTTAAATTGTTTTACACGACTTCGTTGTCGTGGGAGACAGGGCTCACCTGTTTGAATAAATGCAGCCAGGACAGGGTATGGGTCTTATGTCTGGTATAAGTCATAAAGAAAATACCGATTGTTTGCACACACTTGACACACTTGAGATATTTCGTCGGTAAATCGTCAAGACTATGCGCGCGACTGCTTTTTGGAAACTGGGCAGCGTGAGTTTTGGCCGTTGGTCTTAGCAAACGTACAAAGCAGCCGTGCTACATATATAGTTCTGTTTCATGTTTAAACGATGCGATCTTGCGCGCTATATTACCTCGTACCTACGTAAAACTGCACCTTAAGGACACTGTACATAGTAAATTTGTTTATCCTTCCAGCGTCAGCTAATGATCAAAAGTTTATTCTCTCTTTGGAGAGATCGCTTTTAAGTTCATTTTTTCGAAAGAATTTTAAAGGATTGTTCGTTTAAATATGGGCTCTCCTCGTTCTTTGCTTTTCTTAATGTTTTACTTTTTTGTTTGCTTGTTGATAGTACAACCGAAAACGACTCTTTGGATATTCTGCAGCCAGTCGGATACGACAGTTCGAAGTTCTCTGACCTGATTATGACTTATGACACAGAGTCCATGAAGGCTGCCACAGATACTCTTGCGTTGCTACATAACAGTCGGGAAATTGGATCCGTATTCCATGAGCAGCAGTGCAACGAGGAAAGGTCAGGAAAATTGATTTTGTACACGCACTTTGAGAATGCGTGTGTAATGAAATCTTTGCTGTTTGCCTTAATGAAAAAAGGTACATGGTGTTACTAGATGGATTTGATTAAGATAAGGATCACCCATTGGAAAGTCGTAGCTTTAAGTATGGTAAAACTAAGAAACTGCACGAAATAGCCAAAACATTGTACTGCTGAAAAGTATTTTTCGTCTGACACTCATCAGAGTACAAAAATCGTCATGTTATTGTGAAGAAAGCAATGAAACTTATACCCAGCTGTGTTTTGAAAATAGCCAATTCGAAGTCTGACTGCTAGATCTAGCAGAGGGAGTGTCAGACGAAAAAAGCTTTTCAGTACTTAAATGTTTTCGCTATTTCGTCCAGTTTTATTGTTTTGTGCCACCAACAAACTTTATGGCAAAACAATAGAATCAGACATTAGAAAATGTTTCTTACAACCTATTCACTGATAATGAGGCCTCTTTTAGTCTACACAAGTAATTGATTTTACAGATGTCCTCCAAACTACTATAAGCCTAGTATATTACTTATTGTCAAATAGAATATGAATATGGTTGGTTACAGCTTAATTTGGATTATATCGTTTTAAAAGATCCAAAGTAGGCTGGAAAGCAGTAAATTTTATCTTGTGTGGGACGTAATGTCGATCAGATGTGAATATTTTTACGTTTTCAAAGTCTAATAAGACTAGCAACATCACCTGAGACTTGACCCAGTATTAGAGGCGTATCTTATGACGGCGTTATTTGATTTTAGCTCAGTTGACATAGGATAGTTTTTATGGTCAGTTTCACTGAAAATATTTTACAGTGGAAAGGAAAGGGGGTGCGTTTTAGTCCGGGAGAGGAAAGGTTAATCATAGAAGTACGTATAGGACTTTATCCACGACTGTTAAGTCAACAATTCACAAAGTTGATGAGGGAAATTTTAAATTCCTTATTGATGCTTGATAGAAGGACGGTGACGTATTCTTAGAAAGTGAAATTGGTTCGAGGGCATGTTACGATAGTGGGATCGGAATACAATGATTTACATCATTTAGGATTCCAATTGCGCACAAACAGCTGGAGTTTCGTCGCCATATTTCATTTGAATGATGGCATAGCGACATAGTATATCAAAATGTTGCAATACGATTGCATTATATAGAGTGCACTACATACATTGACAGTCTGCTATTGATATTGTTTTTGATTATTTCACCCTGTTCAAGGCCGAAACCACTACTAGGAACGGGGTTACCTTAACCCTTCAGATGACGATCTATTCATGCTTGCTATTCATGTTATTCATGCTTGCTATTCATGCTTGCAAACCCCTCTCTGTCCTATCGAAGCATAGTTTCCCACTTCACGAGAGCAGATGACAGAGCACAGTACCTCCGGGATGGTGGCAGGCAACCTCAGGGTCGGTTCGAACTCGCTACCTTCGGATTGTGTGTCTGACACTCTACCACTGTGCCACTACTGTGTTAACAATGTTACCAAAAAGAAAGCAAGTCTCTATCTGTATCCCTATCTCAATACAATATGTTATCTACCTGCATGGAATTTTTATCACAATTTCGTCGATTATTCCGCTTGCAGTAGATCTTTCTGAACAGTGCACTTCTATAACCCATGAAAATCGTCACGAGCTAAGAACGACGAACGCACGAGCTGCAGCACACGAGCCACGAGCTATGAGTACACGAGGTACGGTCTATGAGCGCCGAAGCTACGTAAACACACTACCTATAAGTTGTGAGGGTACTAGTTCTGAGCACACACTCTGTTAGCTACAATCGCATAGGCTACAAGTTATGAGCGCACCAACTAGGAGCTTGAGCAGAAAGTGTACTGGTTGCGGTATGTTCGTTTGATTACTTACGTGACAACTTCCTGAAGCGTTTTTTCTATTGCGATATGTGGCATTTATGCAACTTATGCAGCTAGCTAACTTATCTTCCTATATGAAATCAATTTATTCTTTTTTTGTCAACAACAGTGTTGCCGAGATTATGGCAAGACATGGAATTCCACATGAGGTACGTGACCTATATTGAAAAAAGTCTTTATTCTTTTATCCGGAAACCGTTTACGCACCTTTTAGCGATGGTCGTCGAATTTTTTTCAAAATTGAAATTTAGAAATTAACTCTTGTCCTAAAGCGTTTTATTTCCTTTGTTTTTTACTTGCAAGAGCGGTTAACAGTTATATTTCGGACACTCTATTCAGGTTGAAAGTAAAGCCTATGAAGAACAGGTGACGTTTATCATCCGGCGGGTTTTTCCCAAATCAGTGGAATGGAACTTGGATTTTTCAAAAATTTGTTATTTTTTTTGCAAACGCTGTAAAAATAGTTATAGGCTGGAAATCGTGGGTACATAATGAAATTGGAAAATGGGACGATGACGGCTTATCCTTTTCTCGTCCTGCATTATATTACCCTGAAAACGTGGAAAATTGAGGGGGGACACGCATGTAGACAATGAGAACGCAGGGGCCAATATTACAAAGGGGGCCAATGCAGTAGATTCTTTATGGGCTACGTGTTATTTGAGGGGTTTGTGGCGTAGGATGCGCCGATGGTTGGGTACCGTTTAAGCAACTTGTCTGTACTAGTGAGTAGTTTGTTTATTTGCGGCACCCTAATTGATCCATTAGTGGGGGTTATTTGGGGCGTTTCAAGTGTACAGTGTGATTTAAATGGCTATTTCTTGTAGATCAACAAGCTTACTGTGCTACTGTTGAGCTTTAACGAGGGACTGCGAATCAATATCTAAATCATATACCTCATATCCATACCTAGTAAACTTATTTATCTTTTGGTAGGTACATGAGCCATCTGAAGGATACGAGGACGGCCTTTGCGTTGGTATGTATACATTTTAACTCTTGAGTTAACTTGAGTTAAAGGCGCGATGGCTCAGTGTTTCCGTCTGCAGATTTGAGTACATAGGGTTCTAGGTTTAGACCCCACTCAGGTTTGTTTGAAAAAATTGCCTGTTTCATCAATTTGTAAACTGAGCCATCAAGCTGGCCGCCAAACCAGCGGCTCATCCTTCCGAGTTCGGCAAATGGGAAGCAGTTCATACCTGGGTCAAATTGTGGAAACACAAGGAAGAGGAGTGGCGCCCCCTCCCTGCCTTTGTTGGGCACTTCATGTGTCAAAGACATCTGATTTGTCCAGGATATGAGTGTAGATATATGTGTATTGGCAAAAACCTACCCTATACATTTTTTATGCTGAAGAAGGCAAGGTAAACTCAAGTGCGTGGAGGATGCTTTGGAGTAAATAAAAGGTGTTAGTGGTAAGACACTTAGAATTCAATTATGGTTTAGCCTGATGTTTGTGCAACGACTTAGCTTTGCGTGTGAATAAGTAAGTAAGTAGAGGATAGTATATACACCTATCAATTTATAACTAAGTCCATCTCTTCGAAGGAATGCGGTGGGAAGGAGATGACGTCACAAATCAAATGTTTTGGAAACAGTAAGATTTGACTCCAGGTATCTAAAGCCAACCCTGGAATTGTCTGTTTTGCAAAATACTAGACCTGTAGTGTACATAGTGTTTAAACTAAAGGAGTTTGAATTTCAAAACTCTATGGTCAAAACTGTTAACATTCCTTAGTTCCTTACGTTAGGAACCAGCATCAAATAAGAAGGTTTTTTAGAGAGATTTAAAATTTTGAAAGCTGATATCTCGGCGTTGGGAAAGGGTATCACTCGCACATTTGGCCATTGGCATTCTTTCTAATAGGGAAACATGAAAAATGAGTATTTTTCCGTAATTAAAATATTTCCAAAATCGTGACGTCACACTATCCCTACTCATAACAAGCCATCATTAGTCGAAATTTGAGTTCCCTTTAAGAGTGACTTTTGTATTTCAAAAGTGGCCATTGAGTCAAAAGTAGAAATATTTTGAATACGTCACTACCAATGTCACTGCTCTTAAAGCTTTCGTGTATACTTAAAGAAGCTGGAGAGGTGTAGGAGGAAAGAGGTAGGAGTAGAAGATAGGAGAGGGAGGGGAGAGGTAGGAGTAGGAGATAGGAGAGGGAGGGGAGAGGTAGGAGTAGGAGATAGGAGAGGGAGGGGAGAGGTAGGAGTAGAAGATAGGAGAGGGAGGGGAGAGGTAGGAGTAGGAGATAGGAGAGGGCGATAGGCACTTACACCTTCTAAGTCATCTAAGTCATAGACTGCATAAAGGGAGAGGATTTCCTTTCATGACAGGTGTTGTACATTCAGAGTGAGGATTGTTCGGAACCTTTGGAAAGACGGAAAATGGGAGAAGACATAGGTAGCACGAGTTCAGGCTAGATACAGGGTTCTTTTTCGCATTCCCAATTTGATATTCGGATTTGATTTATGTTTATATTGCAGCTGATCTCAAACAAGCGATCTTAGTAACAGCCAAAAGAAAAGATCAAATAGAAGAGCAGAACAGGTTAGTATAAATCGAAAGACATCACATTCTCTGAAAGGGTTTTGTTTTATCAATGTAGAGTTGTATAAACATTATGATTCTCTAGAATGAATTAGGACATTAAAAAATAAGTAACATTAACATTAAGAAAATTTCCCACTAAATGGTTCCACTAACCTTTAGACTAAAGCAAAACTATTATGATTATGACCATGAGCAAAGACACGAAGGATCTACACCTACAAGAGAATGAGACATGAAACAGATGTAGATTGAGAAGGATAACCCTGGCAAGAGTCCACGACCGAAAACTTTAGGATAAACGCAGTAGTAGTAAAAGATTCCTTTCTCCAGAGCAGTTTAGAAAGACACTGGCTATGGTGTTTTACCTAAAACAATGATCAACGATGGAGTTTAAGCAGGAGAGACTTGTAAATCGCTCCTTAAAATGAAAGATGCTCGTGCGAGCTCATTAAGACAAAATATATCTATTTTTGACCGTAAAAAAGGATTCACATATAACGTATTTATGTTAAATACTTTGCTTGATACAAGTCATGTCAGTTAAACACTTTGCTTGATACAAGTCATGTCAGTTAAAGACTTTGCTTGATACAAGTCATGTCAGTTAAAGACTTTGCTTGATAAAAGTCATGTCAGTTAAACACTTTGCTTGATAAAAGTCATGTCAGTTAAACACTTTGCTTGATACAAGTCATGTCAGTTAATCACTTCGCTTGATACAACTCATGTCAGTTAATCACTTTGCTTGATACAAGTCATGTCAGTTAAACACTTTGCTTGATACAAGTCATGTCAGTTAAACACTTTGCTTGATACAAGTCATGTCAGTTAAACACTTTGCCTGATACAAATCGTGTCAGTTAAACACTTTATTTTACTGATCTTGTTTTACAACCTTCTCCTTTCCATAATGTTATAGCAAAAAAGTTTTCCTCTTTCACACCAGACGCCTATTCGTGACCAGTGATTCTGGCAAAAAGCATAATTGACAGTACATTTTGTTTGATGACTTTGGATATTCATTGCTTTTAGTTTCTGCCGTTGCTATCTGTGAATGTCCATATCAACCAACGGTTTCACGTACTTTACAAACAAATCGACCAATGCCCTTGTTATAAAAGTTACTCAATAACTGCATTAAAGTTACGGTATACATTGATCTATCGTCTTTTAAACCTCCAGGTCTTCAAACAAGCTAATATTTAACTTATTGCACTGGTTGATGCTCCTTATATATGCCTACGATGAAAGCATAACCATTTATAGTGTTCATTAGTCACTGTACTGTTACCAAACCGATATTAACTGCATAGTAGAACGTTTGTTATTTTTTGGGAAAACAATACGTGCTGCTGTACATTGTGGAAAATGACGAGAGCGATCCGACAATGAATATTACTACATATCTGCCCCGTAATGCGTACATAAAACCGCCCTTAAGCACCAAGAACACACACGTGCAAAGAGTGTGAAAAAGTTAAAACTTAGTATAGCTTGACACAAAAAGAGTTACCCGTTGAGAAAAGAATTTTGATTGCGCTAAACACTGTTATCATTCAATAGATTATACAGTTCCCATGGAAGCAAATTTCTGATGAGTAAATACCATTTTTGTGTCAAAGTGCGTAAGAATACTGCTTAAAGCTGGTTAGCAGTATACGACCGATGAAGAAGCATTGTTGAAATATTCTAATGAGAAGATTTTTCGTTTGCTATTGCAGCACTTCCTGGTGTTGTAACCGAAAGTGTGTTGCTAGTTGCGTTTAAAGTTTCTTTTATTCAATCTGCCGAAGGAAAGTTGAATTTTTGTATGAGTAGAATAGCCTGAAAGCTAAGGCCTGATTGTAGCCAACAATATTTTAAAGAATAGCTGACAACAGCGGGCACATATTTTTGACATTTTCTATTGGTCGAATCTCGTGTCACTTAGCCAGCACGCCCGTAGTGGTGTTCGGACCCAGACCTTTACTCAAGCCCGTATTTAAAGACAAAGTACCCATCCCCCACAAAAACAACATAGTTTATAAATTTATATGCAGGTTTGAAGTCAGCTATGTGGGTAGAACTTCTTTAAGATTGGTTAAGAGGATTCGACAGCATGTTCCAGCAATTGTGCGTCATAGAAAGGAATTAGGGAGAACCTCAAACCGCAAGCTCAGGATGGAACCTTGTCGGAGCTCAACTACCCCTAATTCTGCCATTGGAATATATTTGTACACTAACAATGAGTGTGCCTAGGGGTATACTAACGATTTTTTGACAGTATTGCTTAAGTCTCGGTGGGCTTTACACCTGAGGGTCCTTGGGGCAATAACCATCAGGCTGCGTAATCCGATTCTATGTCCACAAAAGGAATTTTTATTTAACACAAGGGTATTTCAACATATTTTACTAGCTTTAAGAATTTATCTTGTAGGGCGAATTTCGTGTTTATTTAAGAATTTTAATTTCTTTATTCTAACTTTCAGTATTGCTAAGATAAGAATGTATTGTTTGGATATATACTTAAGGTGCTATGTATCAACAAGATCATTTTCGCTTCAGGTCTTGATAAGAGTGAGACGAAAAGCTTCGACCAATAAAATGTCAAAAGATATGTGTCCGCTGTTGTCAGCTATTCTTAAATTCTTTACCACTGGAAACCCTTTTAAAATGTTTTAAAGACGCTATGTCATGTTGTTTCTATCATAGCCAGATCAAGAGTGTTTGTCTAAAGTCATGCTCCTTTTTAAAAGTTGTCTAGATCTGTTCTTCCATCTAATTCCTACTAATAATGGGATTTTACAACGGAAAGGTGCATTTTTGTATTGAAAATATACTTCTATGTATACTCTGGAAAAAGGCTTTGTAATATCTTCATTCGGTAAGATAATTCGTCTCTCGTGATGCGAACTTGTATATTACCATCAGGGCTCCCTTTGAGAAGCGATCAGTGTTTTAGTGCAGACATAGTAAAATGTTGCACGATGTGAAGCTGCTCCATGTTATTGGGAGGCGCTAGCACTGTTTTTATTACGTTTTCCTTGGGATATAGGAAACAGCGACTCAATCGTGAAGATAGGGCTTAATTTGTGGTCTTGAAGGTAAATCAGTGAGTACCTTCGGAGATATGAGAACAGTTATTTATATCCCGTTTCTAGTTTTACATATTACAAGACTAATGTGAGAAACAGTTAAGTTACGTGCCAAATTTGGCACCATATTCTTCATTCTGTATCACTCTTTGTTGAGTTAATACGCAGTTAATGGCTCATTATGTGGCCGCGTATTTATGCTGAAGAGAAAAAGGCGTCAACATCATGGTCTTTAACTTTGGTAAACGGCTTTTGCCGTAACGAGTTTGAGTTTTATCCTCGGCCCAATGTGGCGTTTTTAAGCTAGGCAAAATTTTATTCTATTGTAATTCCCTCTCACTGAAAGGTGACAGTGGTAGTACCATTCGCTAGTGTCAAAAACCCTTGACTGTAAAGGCTGAACTTTGTGGCTGAGGGGAAATTAGTACAGTCACCACAAAAAATCCGTAACGTATCAAGCTTTTTGTTTCGGTGTTCTTTATCTATTTTTATCTTGCTTCAAACTGGAAAACGTTGAAAGTTTCTCACCTACTTCACATGTTCATAGGGTCTTACAAACATCCTTAGATGAGGAGAAAGAATATGCGTTAATGCTGAAGGGAGAGGTGGACCGGTGTCAAGAGCAGCTGACGGAAACACAAGAGAAAAGCCAGACGAAGATACATGATTTAACACGTGAAAACAATGTTCTACGCAATCAACTGAAAAAATACGTTGCTGCTGTACAGCTGTTGAAGAGGGACAATAAGCATTTATCGGCGGAGACCAATCAAGGTAAGACTGGAAAGCTTTTTACGTGTTAAATGGCCTTTAAGTTCGTATAATCATATACCAAGGCTTGAGTTGTGGGTTTAGTGTTGTTATTTGGAAGCGCTGTGTGCCGTAACAAGAGCTCTTTAAGTACGAGTAGTTATTAATTGATAAGGTAACTGGTGAAAATGGATACAAGAAACTGTCAAAACCAGGACTTTTCCCATGTTGTACAAGCAGGTAGGTAAAAGCGACTTTCTTTCATGTATCTAATCTACAGTTATCTGAAACGTGATCGTATTATAGAAAATACACCGACTTTCTGTACACTTCATTGTCTGACTTTCTTTCGCTTCTACTCACTATGTGACCTTATCTATGTATAACAACCGCACTGACTTGCAGTCGCCGGAAGGTTTTTTCTTTACCGTGGCAACACATTTCTTAAATTTTAATCACAAAATCGTACTTCCTTTCTCGATCACCTTTTCAGGGTCAAAATTTTGTAGCCGCTTTTACAACAAACCACACCAATGATTATCATCGGCTTCTCGGTGCCTTTATGTTGATATAGTGGCTTTTCGATTGAATCGCTTATCCTAAATGTGTCACTTGGCTTCTGGCAGAGTTGCGCTCTTTTAGTCTTTCGCCCAGATAAAATTAGAATAGAAAACAAGAGGATTTGATATGAAATGTTTTATATGTGTACTAGAGAGATAGAAATGTAACATTACCGAGATGATGTGGTTAATGTTGATATCGTTAATTTGAGTAAACATTGAAATACCGGTAACAATTCTGATTAAAAGAAGAACTCAAAAAGGTAGGGAAACAGCAATTAACAATGCGCTCTATCTTATTTCCCCTCTCTTCTATTACATACTAATTTTATTATGGTTCACGTATTTCGTTTTCAGCGATCAGTACACTCCGAGGATTAAAAGACAATGACGTAGTATTGCCACCAGAGTCAAAAGATAGGACGCGAAGGTAACATATGACTATCTCTATGAATGATTCCGAGCGATTTAAATGGGAAGCAAAGCACATGCCTTGTCACACATTACACCAATGGCGGTTTTAGGGGGAGGCCGACAGGGCCATGGCCCGAGACCCCACACTTGTAGGCAGCCCCGAGCTTCAATGCGAAGAAAAAAGTATGTGTCTAACTGCCCATATCAATCTCAGGGAAGTAAGTGAAAACTTGAAACTTTACCCACTGGAGGGAATACATTGTTTCCGGAACTTCCCCGCAGTACGGTCATGTCTGAGCTTCCTTGCAATGCATAACGTCATAGGGCCCCGCAAACTTTTTCGGCCGACGGCCTCGCACCCTTCAAAACCGCCACTGCATTACAGCCATCAATCATCATTCAATCGCCATCTTCTATTTTTCTCTTTATCTTTTATTACTACTTCTTTCAAGGTACCCCATACCTTGAAGTGGCAACTATGCCTTGTATTGCGTAAAGGATCAAAGAAAAAAAAAGTCACCTATTTTGTGAAGTGTATACGTTAATGATTGAGTCGTTTTCTTGTTGATCATAATTGAATCCTCATCTGAATGTTAATGATATGTTTACATGGACTGATCGGAGATTTCTATTTTTCATTTCAGTGAAAGTGATAGTATTTTCGAGGAGAAACTAGCACAGGTATTCAATAGCTCTTCTTATTTCCTTAAAATTTTAATGACCGTCTTAACTTAAGTGTTGATAAATAGTACAGTTATAAATACCGTTGAGATATTTCTTGAAGGCGCTTAGTTTTCACAGTTGACTTTATTTAGTACTACTTATGTGAATACAATCAAAACGGCTTTAAACATTACTGCGCGGCTTTTGCGCTAGGATCCAGAATCTATATTACCGCCATCACATGGTCTCCCAGTATAAGCAGATGCAAGCAGGCTGTAAGGAATTTACAGCTTGGTTTGGGAGGCCCCTTTGTTTCAGTCTTCAGTAAATAATAGAATCATTCGAATGTTTATTTAAAATTGAAACTTGTAGTTTTTCTTATCTTTTAAGTTGCAGGGTGTCACTGTTCATAGTTAGATATGATGGCAACTCATATGTCAGTCTACATGGCTTGAGTTGCATTGCCACATTTAGTGAACTGGCTTCAACGCAAAACTTAAAACAATGGTCACATTGCCTTTTCCTTAGAGAATAAGTGAGGTCGCATATTTTTTGTGAGCTACATTGTTCTTTGTTGAACTATTATTGAGCCGTAGTTCCCCAACCATATCCCTCTAGTTCAGTGGCTCCCAACCTTTTTCAAATAAGGACCTCATTCACTAACTTTAAAGGGCTTTACGATCCCAGAGAAGAGCCGTTCTCGTATAGGAGGTCTAAGAGCCCCTCCCTTCGTCCCATCTTTGGGCCCCAGGGGAGAGCCTTGAGTCAGTAGTTTCTCCTGAATCCGGAGCACTTCAGACTCGATTGATACTTTCTGAGTAAAAATATTTTTATTTTGTACATTTTATCTATAAAACTAAAGTATATACGAGCATACATGAATTGTTTGATACCCTCTTCCTAAGTAAAAAGTTACAGGCATCAGCGCGATCAAAAGTCGTATTCCTTTTTTAAGGACGAGAGAAGCAAGAGAAAGAGTTTTAACTTGTCCGAGGGAGCTTTTTCATGTGCGTATTTTTGTCTTTCGGTTGCTCGACCCCACGATATAGAGGCCGCAAATCTATTTCGGGCCGCGACCCATAGGTTGGCAACCACTGCTTTAGAGTTTCTATTACTTCTAGGAGTGCTCCGACGCATGTCATACTGGTTTGAGAATTTGCAAGCGCGCTATTCACATTTCTCAATATATCAGTTTTATTCTCACTGTATAGCCCAAGTACAGTTTTAGTTTATCGTTTCTTTGGATCTTAGATAGCAGAAATGCATGGCGAACTCCTGGAATTCAATGAGCATTTACAACGGCAATTGATTCACAGAGAATCACAAGTGTCTCAGATGCGAGAGGAGCTTATATCTCTTCGAGGCCCGGTAAGAGATTTTTTATTTGTAACATCGTGAATTTATGTTATCTAAATGCGGTCTCGCTTTCGCGTTGTAGCCAGAGGATATAATAGAGATACTTTTCACCACAGCAAAAATCGTATAGTACACATGTTTTCACGTAAACAGGAAAAGCAAAAACGAAGACAACAAAGAAAGTCATAGATATTTGGGGGGAGGGGGTGCACTCTCGGGCCATCTGACGTTTACGTTTATGATGTTTTGCAATGTAGTTTCAACGATTTCTACGCATTAAGCACTGTTGCTGCCGTAGTACGATACGTCTGCAGATCAGATACTTGCTTCCATAGTTGACAATTCTTGGCCAGGGTATTCAGGGAAATTATATCAAGACCTGATTATGGTGTCATGCTATCGTTCCATCTATTGAAAGTGCCGACTTTTGTTTCTCTTTCCGTCAGTAATTCGTTACAAGCATACCTTTATGATGTCTTTTAAATCGTTTTAATTTTAACGTAATAATTCAGGCGTTTTCTGTAGTCTTGACAATGCTGTAGGTAGCATATTTAGAAACAAGAAAACTGATATAATAGGTTTTCGTACATTGCAGGTGCGACGGATATTTTTAGTATCTACCACATACTACTCGGGAATTTTTTTACCCCTTCTCATCCTTTTGGCAAGGATCGAGTTTAGCATCTGCTCTTAGCGGGTGGATTCGCAAAATCTGAGCAGCGGTTCTGCTGAGTGTTGGAGCTCGACCGATCCCATGAAGGCCAACGCTTGGTAGTCCTGATTGAGTGGTATTATATGAAATACCCTAACTACCCTTTATATGTTAGTTATCCTGTTTGGTAATTTTACTGTCTGTTAAGGGTCTTTTCACCAGGGGTCTTCTAATTGAGAGGCTGCCATTGTATATTTGCTTCATCATAGTAAGAGGGTTAATGGTCTTACGTAAAGCCACTTGATTTGTCTCAGGTTGTTCAGATCTTCAATAGTTCCTTGATTGTTAACAAATTGGTGGGCTAGAGCACCATCTACGGAATTCTCAGTGAAATCTATTAGATATAGTACGTTTCGTTAGAAGTTCTTTTGGAATATGGAAATATTTTCCTCCAGGTCTGTCTGGAGTTAAAGTTGATCATTGCCCCTTATGGCATGTCGTAGTGAGGATTATTATAATGTTTTGAAGTGCGTAATTGTCTGAACTGGTCTGAACTTTCAGTCTTGTATTTATTTATGATTGAGTTTCTCCTTAGTTACTCTTGCGAGTAATTGACTAGACAACTAACTAGTTATATAACTAACTAATGACTAAATGACTAACTAAAAAACTAAGGGACTAACTATTTGTCTATTAATCTAGTAAAGTAAGGAGTCATCAAAGTAATGAACTAAATGACAAACGGACGAATATATTGGCGAACTCTCTCAGGAACTAACGAACTAACGACAGCAGTTATCATTTCATTTTGTTATTGAAAGGAAGTTTTTGACGTTTGTGAGTAATGTCTGCTAGGACGAATTTGTCAACTATTTGATACCAGAATCTGTTTCTACGCACTTTAACGCAGTCTTCATGAAGTCAGTTAGTCTCCATTCAATTTGTACACTTATGCTTCGTTGTAGCTTCCTCAAGATCTTGAGGCCACTTCCATGTCTTCGTCTGACGAAGTAGCGTCGCCAGTTGGAAAACCCCTGATCAATATTTGGATTCCCTCAGTCTTTATGAAGGGCAAAGGCTCAGATGCCTATCATGTTTATCAGGTAATTTACTATTGGTAGTGTGTAATTGATATTGAAGTCGTTACCGCTTAAAATAGCACAAAATTGAACAATAGAATACCTCCTCTGTTTAAGTAGTGGCAATTGATGCAGAATGGCTGGAAAATGTGGTATCATGATATGTCATATATTGATATGAGATCAATTGTATTGCAAGGTGTAATGATGATGTCACAAAGGGAGGCGGACAACTTTCTTCCAGGTAGTTTAACAACATATCGAAGTCAAACGACATGTACGTTTTTGTTATGAAAGGGTATGGGTACTTGTTTGCAAAGTAGAAAATCGTCAGTAGTTTGACCACGCTTACATGAACTCTCTTGCATGTTTGGCAGGAAACCAAGGTACTTTGTTGTCATAGAAATTATGTATTTTAACCACACTTCCGACGTTTATCCATAAATGCCACACAGCAGATTAAGATACTATTATGAACGTTTACGATTGTATCTTTCTCTTTTCCCCCTTTAACTTTTGCTTTTACGTCTTTCTTTGTCTTGCTCTCCTTCCAGTTTGTATTCCTCCCTGTTTATCTAGCTCCCAATGCGTTTGTTGCTTCCCTCTCTAGTTATGTTTCATTGTTGTTTCGCCTCCGTGTACGTTAGCGCGTTCTGTATGCTGCCCCAATGAAAACTATATCGCAGTGTTTCCTTTTTATTACATCTGTGCAGAATTTACCTCTCGTATTGTTGCTTTTGAATTGTTTGTCGTAGCCATTTAGATTTATCTTTTCAACTCTTGTTTGACGTGATTATTCTTTCTAGGTATACATAAGAATTGGTGACGAAGAGTGGAATATTTATAGGAGATACTCACAATTCTTTAAATTACATTCAAAGGTAAGAGACCGTTAGTTATTTTTCATTTTCTTTGATTCTTATAACTTACTTCCAAGACTTCCTCCTCCGCTGATGCATCATTATTTTCTTTTACCGCCATACCTCCTTGTCAACTCTGTTAGCTACTCTTACTTCTGTTGCAACTTTTACTACTGTTGACCGTATGTTGTGAAGAATGGACACACATCAGTTTGTGTTGTTATTTAACGTTATTGCTCGATTTCGCCCCAGTGGGATTATTTGGCGTAACAGATTGTAGGGAGGCTAAAGTACTCGAGGATGAAGACTTAGGAGAAGGGCGAATTTGAAGGAGGGGGCTTTATTGAGTCTTTCTGGTGCTTAGTCTCAGACAAAACCTACCAGGTTGGTCCTGGACCTAAAATCTTGATCTCAGAGGATGTCCTTGCTCTTAATTGATGAGTATTATCAGTGAATGTGAGGAAGAAGTCTCTTGTGTATTATTTTGGACACTGATAAGCCTGAAGAGGTAAAGACTTGGTAACTATTTAGGGGTCTTAAATAGATGTTACTGGGATCGAAGATAGCTAGACGATTCAAGCAAGTCTTCGTTCTTTAGTGTAACTGAAGTTCATTGAAATGAGCATACTTGATACAAGAGGTTGCTAAATGATGTATTTAAAGATGAGAAGAAGTGATCTCTGAAGTATTAAGTATGCTATAAAATGTTTGTGAAGTACCGTTGGCTTAGAAAAATTTTAGTAGATCTCCTTTAATAATTTATGTAGTATTTTTATGAGGGAGAAGGGTCCATGAATTTCAATTTTGAACACGTTTTTACTGAACGGTTCACCAAAAATAATCAGGATGAGACAGTATTTGCTTGCATAGTTGTCGCCGTAGCTTGTCAAACGTTCAGACGATATCATCATGTAGTAGCGTATTAGTGCGTTTCTTTATCCGTCTACCTTATATTATTAGTATTATTATCATGTAGTAGCGTATTAGTGCGTTTCTTTATCCGTCTACCTTATATTATTAGTATTATTATCATGTAGTAGCGTA
>JAAAKL020005681.1:0-18961 GCA_010016065.2 Carybdea cf. marsupialis auct. non (Linnaeus, 1758)
CAGCTTGGGGTGGCGTTCGGGTGCTATGCCTTGCCAAAGGGCAACCTGAGATTTTGTCCGGCACTGCTTATTCACTATATTCGCTGCTAGCCGCTATATCAAGAGACCATTCCCCTATTCGCAACCTGGGGAGCCGGTGGATGGATGTTATCTCATATACCATATTTCTCTTACGTTTATTAATGAATCAATGTAACTACAAAATACCTTACCAAAGTAACATGTATCCTTAGAGTTATCAGCATTAATGTAGCCTCGGGCCTAGTAGACCTCCCCAGCCCTGCGAACGTCAATACAAACCTAATCTGCACCTGAGTTAAATTACGGTTTTGACTTCTAGGTCGTAATGGAGTTCCAATTTTTTTATTGCAGGATGATCGAAGAGACGATGAATCACGCCGTGACCAGATGGAGAAGCTTGTACGAGAAGAATTGGAAAGGTGGGATAGTGAAGTGTCAGTAAGAGGTGCCGATCGATCGGGCAGCGCTGCATCGCACCACTCCTCTAGGAAAGGTCACTCGAAACCAGGGTCAGCTGCAAGTCGCAAAAGTCACACCGGTGGTAGTCAAACATCAGTGAGAATGCCAGGGGTAACTTAAAGAGTTTTTTTCCTTTTCTGTTATCATTGCCCTTGCCGTTTCACAACATAATCGTTACGTATTTTGTTGCATGGTGTGACGTGCAAATTTCTGTTTAAACCGTAAGTTTTCAACTCTATCTTTGCTGAGTCATATTTCCTTTGCATATACTTTCCATTAGTATAACCGAATATAATGATACTTTTCATTAGTGTGTGGTAAGGGCTTCGAGGCCCTCGTTTGATCCAACTATATTTTGCAGCGTTGATTTTATGCATCCAACTCCATTGTTTCCCGTAGCAACAAGGTAGTATTTATTGGTTGCACAAGCGTAACAAGTAAAGTAAGGCGTTGTTTTGCAACAATACCTTCTAAATGCATTTATTAGCCGCAACAAAGCTTGAATGCAACTGAAAAGCATGTGTGTTGTATTTTTGCCCTCATATGGAATTGTCGTACATTAATTGAAGTTACATATTAGTAGCAGTGAAGCAATAAAACAGGGAAGTGACGCAAGTGGTGGAACACCTCATCTCTACTGTACTTTGAAGCTGGATGATTGTGCTGATTCAGTGATCAAATGTTTGAACATTGTCCTTTAATAAGCCGAAGTATTACTTTCACCGCTGACTCTGCTTATCTTTTAGTAATACAAAGAAACGGATGTTGAAAGTAGAATATAGTGCGTGTGAAAGGCGTAAATTATTATACATTGGATGGAGAGGCCTAGGTTTTAGCCTTCCATATTCAGTGACAGGAATATTATCCCCTCTAGGTCGGCAGATAGATGTTTTCCAATCTTGGTTTACTTCATATCTGTCGAGAAAAATAGTTTGGTATGTACTAGCTACACCTATACCCAAATTGTATTATAGCCAGTAATAACGTGATGTTCTTTTTTCCACTGATAGGACGATTCCGGTATACCGAAGGTATTCAATGAAAATAGCAAAGTCTGACCACTAACGAGGGGCACCACAGGTTACTAGGGCAAGAGTACAGATCGATGATGCAGCTGGTATGCACTTCTTATCCTGATCAGCTGGTGTTGTCATGCCGGCATTTTAGCAACAGTTTATATGGAGAGACTTACAGTTTAGTAAAGGATAGTATACGCACATTGTAAATAGAGAGCGGACACATTGTACTTATTCTTTCAATTAACAGGCAAACTATTCTGAGACCGTTGCGTTGCCAGTAATATCTTTCCTGCAAGCGTATCATGTAAACTGATGTAAATATATAAACTAGAGCATCGTATAACAACCACAAAGATTGGATAAATATTGAAATATAATTTGTTCATGATGGGCACATAAAATTATTTGTAGTCATTAGAGTTAAGCAATATTGTTTGATGTAGGTCGTTTTGGTTAAGGTTCAGGTGTAATGTTTTTGTTAGCAGCTTACAACACTGTTTACCAGATTAGATCAGATTTGGTTATGTGCTCCTGGATTACCATATGCTTGATATTAAGTGAACTGTGTTCAAATGACTCCACTCTACTTTTGAGTGTATATGTATCACTAACCATCGTGTTTATACCATAAGCCTCTGTTTACTCCTTTGATTGCTTGATGCACGTGGTACCCCGTCAAGAGCTCTAGGCGCATTAGAAGTCAAGAGAAAAGCTTCCATAAATCAGCCATGATATTTCCCTCTGCATATCAAGTGTTTTATGTGGCGACGATAGAATTTGAAAAAACTTTGTTTGGTCCTACGCTTGCTGGCCTTTTTCTTACTTTGGCCCAACTTTTCACCTTTCTTAATGCATCAATGACAAAATTCTTAACTGTACACGTTGCTTTAGAATATACCTCGTGCATAAACTTAAGTTTCCCATAATAAACCCTTACATTCGACAGTGCAAACGAATCGTGGTTTCCTTCTATTTAACTTAAGTACTTGGCAACGTTGCATCAACGTCATAACTTTAGCGTGCGTGGCACAGACGGCAGGGTTGTTTTTTTCTTAATCTCTGGGCAACGCGTTAAACGTTGTGTGGGTACCTTTTACTATGTCTAGTTCCAAATAGTATTGTTTCCTCCAGGCGCCCTAGTTTACGTAAAATGACATATTGTCGTAGCATCTACGGGGGAGGGGGAAGGGGAGGGGGAAAGGGATGTCGATAATTCGTTCCTTTTACTCGTTCTCCTGGGAGAATTTTCAGATACTTTTCTATCATTCTTACTTTTCCGTGTAAGAAACGATTGATGCTATAACGTACGCAAGTTATCCACGTTCATCCTTTTTCGTTTTCCCCGTAGTTAATCTACTGTGTGTCAAAATGTGCTCGATATTCCTCGTAGACTAGATTCCCACATCGTAATACGTAATAGAGTGTGTATCTAGAAAGAGGGATGTAACAGTTTTACTTTTGCATTTCGACTAAAGAAAATGTTTGTCTCTGTGTGGAGGTGGAGGAGGAGATCACATAAGAGGCTTTCACTCGACCTTGCTTTACGGAGAGCGCAAGTGATAAGGGCATGCATCTCTGATGTTGTCGTATTTTAATTGGTTGGATTGGTGATAGTGTCTAACACTTAAGCACAACCGATATTCTGCTTGTTCAATGTTGTATAGAGATTGGTTAAATCTTCTAGAGATGTAACCAAGGCACACTGTATTGCACGTATTGTATTGTATGGCAAGACATAAAAATGTTAACACTAATTCTAAAACTTGTTTGTTTTTTCCTCCATCAAGCTCCGTTGTATTGACGTCGTAGACCATAGATGTAAGACTTGAATACGAACAGGAAAAGGGTAAGAATTTCCCCGAATAACAGAACCTATGGTTTGCCTTCACGACGGGTCTGATAATTGGCCACTTTTGTCACTTCATAAATGTACGATCTTTAGTGGATAGCTGCTGATGGCGGAGGTTGGTCTGGAGGTAGTGGAATGTTCTCAGAAAGGATCTAAGCAACCTTGTCGAGTGTCTAACCCTAACACTCGACAAGGAAGTGTCTTAACCGTGTAGCCCGTGAACACTAGCCGTAAATGGTGCCACCATCTATATCGAAGGGCTTAGGGCTGATCTTGTAAGATAGTACATAGTGCAGATGCCTAAACGCGTATTAAGGATCTTCACTAAATCTGGGTACTTTCTTTTCTAGCCTAGAAATATGTGTGTGTCTTGGAATAAGGAGTAAGGAGTGGGTAGATCTTTGTTCTTACTTGATCGTTACGGCTATTATTATTATTGAGAGAGCATCCAATTATTGTGGGTGTATAATGACACATGCGATAGGTATTCCCAATGAAATAGGAGCGAGAGCTAATACTTGCGATCTCCATCGTCACTGAGCTAGACTACTGTAATGCTTTGTACAAACAACTAATTAAATAGTTGGAAGATATTAAATAATATTAAATAATTTTGGTGATAAAGCCTATTCGTATACTTAGTTCAGTTGCATGGTGACAGGGGAAGGGCCACTTGGTTAGAAACTGTAACGAGACGTAAACTTTTTCATTGACAGTTGGTACTTCTCTGTAAGGAGTGTGAGGTGTGTTGTTGAAGTTCAAGTCGATTGTAAAAGTTGCAGGTGTTCACTGTGATCTGCAAACCGGGAATTTTCAGGGGAATCATTCGCTCCTAGGTTATGAAACATTGATTTGTAAAGGGAATTCGATTGTTAAAATGGAAATTCTAAAAAGTTGTGGAAGCGTACACGAGTCATGTGACAAGAGCCTATGATGGTATATATCTATAGGGCGTAATTTCATGACATAAAATCCTAGGGAATTCGGTTTAAGATAGACTAGAGAACTTGGCTAACATACTAACTAAGAAATCCAGGAAAATATCCCTGGATGCTGCATAACCAGGTGTTGGATCAGGCCATTGCAAACCCTCGAGATAATTCTTAGTCGCCTTCTGAGAAAGCATTGTTGGGCCTTATTGGAACGGGTACTAACTGCTTCAAGATGGTGCCATAACCAGTAAGATTTGCAGTTGTTAATTATAGTACACTATATCAACTGCATGACACGCCTTCGCCGTCCAAGGTGGCAATACCAACCAAGTTGTATTCAAGAAGTTTGTTGGTGGTACAAAAGAACCGGCACTACGGCACTAAACAGCGAAAACATTTTGGGTACTGAAGAGCTTTTTTTTTCTGAAGCACCTCGGAGCACAAAATCGTCGGACTTGAAATCTCAGTTGGTCCTAGCAACTCGTTTCTGGCTAATCTCATTGGATCGAATGAACATTGGACCCACTCCTTATCAAGGGCCTCTGATTGAGACAACCAAAAGAAATCGCATTGGTAAGAGCTAGCGTAATAGTAACTGATTTTTGTAACAATGAAAATTGCCAAATGTCTGGGACAATGGACGCCTATCAATAAAAGGGACATCCTAAACTGCTCTAATTCGTATTTTGTCTTTCAAGTTTATGAAGCAAGGATGCACATTTCATCCACATAAAGATGTTAGACTCGAGAAATAGAAAGTACTGTACTCAAGAAATTAAAATTATTTCTTTGTGGGATACTATAAAATGTTGCATTATTAGCTTATATCGCTTTATGTGATAAACACATTGGCTTCTGTGACCGAGAAAAACCGTATCGCTCTTCTTTATCCTTTAAACGTGTTCGATACAGACCAATTCATTGCAGTTGAGTAAGAACTTTTTTCCTTAAAAAGTAATGTCCTTTCTTTCTCATCCTTTTGCTGTACTTTGTTCATAGGAGTATTACTAGAAGATGTCGGTGCCAAACAAACGTACAATATGTCAAAGAATACATCTTGAGAGATTATAACAGTCATTAGATTGTTTACCTATCCATTTCCATAAGATATTTCACTGGGGAACACAATTTTATCTTATGTCAAAGTACTGGGAACAAACGACATCCTCTTGCACGTTCGAGATCACTGATTGTATGTATTCGTAGGCAGCCTGGCACTTCATCCAAATATATCCAAACTAAATTAATCAAATATATATGGGTTTAGAATGAAGAAAACTGAGATATAGAAAGAAATGAATTTGATATATGTTATTAGCCAATCCTTAGTGAGTTAAACCAGTGCACGAAACTAAGTCATGGTTCGGGTAACTAACAAGAAAGCGTCCAAACCAATGTCAAATAGTATCCATCCTCTTTTACGAACGATTCACATCACTTGTGGTCCTTCTTAATGATGAGAGTGGCACAAGGTGCATGATGGAGCACATAATCACTTGTGCTGCCGATTAAAGTGCGTCGTAAGGTTCCAAGGCCCCTTGAGCCAAGGATTATACAATTGGCTTTCACCGATCTCGCTAAATGACAAATCTCCTCTCCAGTATGGCTAGTACCATGGCGTATATGTGTTTTGGATACTACTGCCACTCCGCTCAATTTTTCTTCCGATGATTTTAATATATCTTCGCTGTTTTGAATATTTTCTCTCATTTTTGTCTTCCATTCGTCATGATTCATAATCACAATGGGCTCTGCTCCAAATGGTGTCAATGCCAGTGGACATTGAACAACATTGCTAATGTTGATTAAATGAACTTTGTCATCTGGTTGTTGGAAGTTTTTGATGTCCCAAGACAGCGCTTCTTTCCTACATTCCCTTCCATCAACTGCTAATACCAGAGTCCGTACCATATTTCAAAAAAAGATTCCTTCACCTAAAATATCTTCGCCTGAAATGTAGGGTCCTCGTAAAATGATAACATTCGCCTAATCTATCAACGATTTAGGAATACTAGAGAAACGGGATCAAGATAAACAACAAGTCTGAGTCTTGTTCACGTGCCTCCTACTGTACGCTATTATTGTTTACTAGATAGAAATAGATGATGAATAGGACCTGTTCTTTGATCGAAGGGCGACTACCACCAGTTCCTGCAGCTCAAAGGTACAGCGAAGATCACAAATGGAAGATCACGACTTTGTAGTACAAGTTGATCTTCAGATCCAAAAAGTTAAATTTAACTCCTATTGCAGGATAGATTACAATTTGATACCAAGTTGCTGTTTTCCCAACCAGCTTATCCCAATTTCACAAAGGACATAGACAAAGAAAAGCGTTTAGTTCTTCCTCCAGAATATCAGTCAGGTGAAGGTATGCACTCGAAAAATAAGGGGCGGAACTATGTGATACCATCTGAATTCTAATTGTACGTCAACTGACAGAGTTCGTAAGCCTTCTCGTAAAGGTCCGTCTTCATGTGGCTTCTGTGTTTGTCCTCGCAAACTTTAAGAACTTGTTGACATAAATTTTAGGCAACTTAGAACCTCATAAGAACAGTACTCTTAAGATACGTTGTGTACTACAAGATAAGCTCAGGCATATCTTGTTGGGAAGACATGGTAATAATCTATTGCATGAAACTATACATAGAAGTTGCATCTACTCATCATCTGGGTTATTCACATTACCTAATTAAGGGCAGTAGAGAGGGTTTGAGGTTAAGGACGTAACGTGATTTCAAATAATATAATCAATCAAAATCCTCGAGGAATAAATAGCAATAGCCAAGAAGGGCAAAACGCTTTGATAGATAGGGCAACTCTAGAGCTCTTTATTAGGCAAGGTTAAACTTTGTAAACCCTATGGAACTTAGTCTTGTCACACACGTGTTTGCATTGCCTACCAATAAAGTTAGTCTCTCAAGTTATCGCTACCATCAGTGTTATGTTTTGACATGTGAAGCTTCCTTTAGTGGCAAACTTCTTATGGCGCAAGCTCTGCATGGTACCCCGGAAAGAACAAATGCTACACATTGTGCTTGCCGAAAGATGATCATATAACAGATTAGGAGACGGACGGGATTTCAGTTTTTACTAAGCTTCTCTCGTGCGTACTAAAATTCCCCAGTCAAGGCGCTGACTTCAAAAACACTGTTGCATCACAGCTTTCCAATTATAAGATACTATTCTTTCTCTACTCAAAGAAGGGTGCGATGGTATGGACATATCCTGCGCCTGCCTCCGAGTCATCGAACCCGCGCGGTCCTGGACTTTAGTCCGTCTGCATCAGGATGGAGACGCCTACGAGGCGCACCTCACACTCGATGGGTCGATGTCTTCGCCAAAGTTCTGCGAGCCTGTGGAGTGCCTCTATCTCAAGCGGAGCAGCTCGCTGCCGATCGTCAGCACTGGCGAGCACTTGTGTTTCAAGTTGGCTCTACGCACCTCACGGTGCTCGAGGATTAGTGAGTGACTCTTTCCCCCACATTCGCCCTCTCCTGCAGATCTGTTACTATGACAAACCACTTCAACGAAACAAATGGCATCAGCAACGGAAGTCAAATGCCTCTGAGTTGTTTCCAAGCTCAGGGGCACATTTTCTGCTGTGAGAAGCCTTTTTGGGTGAAAATGTTTTAGCTGAGTCTAAAGCAAATCCTGTGACAATGCAGTCTAGCTATTGTAGATACCGAGTGGAATATCTGCTTCCGTCAGAAACTAAACGCACTCCTACCAATGTAGGTCGATTTCAGTTCATTTGCAATACATTTTCACTTCCTTAATAGATCGTCTCAGCTTCAAAATTGGCTTCAGACCAGAGTCAGAGATGACGTCATGGGCTGATTTTGTGATCCCAATCCGCTGCGATTTCTCAGAATTGTATTGCGCACGCGCCTTGCGTAATAGGATTTATTGATTACTTCGACAAAACGGCATTCGAGAGGAGGGACGAATTGTGGGCAGAAGGCGACATTATTAAGGTAAGAGATACTATTTTTTCGGAGGTTTATAAGCAATGAGAGAGGTTAGTGTATTGATCTTCCTGAAACCTCAATCCTATCGACATCTATTTTGAAGAGAACCTTTAAAGGTCATTTCATGAGGCCATTCTCAAGTCATTCGCAACAAAGTTGAGAGATGATCGAAATAGAGAAGAAGAGATGTTTTTCGCAGAATGGATGCAAGAGTGTACTAACTTCAAGGAGCGTATGGGGGTATTTTTATCGTGATTTTTGTAGCGCATTCTACTCGTTCCTTAACGTAACTTAATTGGTAAGCATCATGATTGTCACTCTGAAATTCGTAACATTATTGACTCAATGAACTATAACGACCAATTCTAGATTAGATTTGATTTATATACGGTAGTCGCTGATATTGGCAATGGTTCTCTGCTTTGATTCTTTGATTTAGCCGTGAATCTATCATTTAACAAAAAAGGAACAAGTTCCAAAACGTGTTCGCGCCATCTAGTTGAGATTTATGACACATAATTTGCAGTCATTTACACATGGTTTGCGGCTTGCCTTGCAATTCTAGCAAATATATGGACCTAGGCTAGCTTGAATTGAAGACTACTTAGGAAGCCGTTGGCCTTTATAAGAGTCCAAGTAGTTAACGGCCATTAAGGTTTTCGACTTGTTTTAAACCAACTCTATTTGCAAGCTGTCCTTTAGTTAGGCGTTTTTGTTCATGATTATTTCTGCATGCATACAAAACAGTGTTGGCATCTCAGTTGACAATGGTGTCAATGTGAGACATTTTAGATGCAGAATCGCACCTTAAAGAGGCAAATAGGACTTATGTAGAAAATGAAAGGCAGGATCCATACTAGTTTCATGAAGCCAGTAATAGGTTATCGATAATATATACAAAGATGTGGATTGCAAATGCAGACAGAGAGACTATTGAATAGATGTGGAAAGCCAGTGCAGAAAAAGATTTGGAAAAGTGGAAAAGATCAGACGACTTTGTCTGAATGAAGTCAGTGGATTGGATGATGTTGTGTAAAAGAGAAGGTGGAGAAGAGGAAGTAATCAAGCGAAGATAGAAATGATGTTTCAAGTCGATTGGAGACTTGATGGAGCAGAATCATCAACAAGCTGAATAGAAGGTGTGGAATAGGATGCTGCAAAGAACATAGGGGAAAGGAAAACTGTTGATTGTCATTAATTAAACAATTTGATGGATCAAGGTGACGATAGGCCTAAGCAATGGAATGCTCAATTTATTGATTGATTGCAAATATCATGAAGTATATATTGAGGGTTTTCCCAGATACTTATTCATTTTTAAGGCTAAAATATCTTTATTTCAATATAGATTGCACTGTGCTTTGTTACACTGATGATTCTTTTTCATTTAGGAACTAAACATATACAAAAAAGTGGAACTCCAATACGTTTCAGCAATATTCAAGAAAAGAAAATAGAACTATGTAAGTAACAGATAAGATTGATTTGGTGGTAAATGTGATTTAACATTGATAAATAACTGGCGTATGTTAGAAAGATAGATATTCTTGCATGTTTCTTAGTATTTACTTAGGAAGTATATATGATCATGAGATAAATTCTTTGCTTCATATGGGTATATATGGATACATACTTATGGTATATATGGATACATACTTATTGTTACTCCATGAGTGCTTTCATTAAAGATTTAACAAAGTCTGTAAATTTTTGGATGGTTGTCACCCATTACACTATCTTATGCAAGTCATGTAAAAAGGATATTGTGGTGGTTTGCATATCTCAGATTTGTTCCAAGTGGAAGCCTGCCTTTTGACCTGACATATGCTAGGGTTCTGTTGACAGAAGTTAGATAATTGGAAAGTGTGGTACAAGGATTGAAATATTCAGCTGTTTATTGTGCCAGATTGCATGTCACCCATCTTTAGAATCCAGCTGAAGTATTTTTACTTTTCTCTGGTATCTCATCAACCCTAGTACTTTCAAGTCCTCACTTCACAGTGACTACTGATGTAATATGTCTACTGATTGAAGCTGGCTTTTCCTGATATTGTCTGCCATAGGCAGATTCTTTGCATTTTGTGGGGACACTGCCCATCTACCAGGTCATATAAGACCACAAATGTCCATACATGTACTGTATATGACCCTGCCACCTCAATTTATTCTAGTGGGATACAAATGTCTGTTCTGTTGCTTAATTCATGAAAGGGTATTGTCAATCCTGAGCTATCATACTCCACGTCTCTTATCCACAACTTATACTATGATAAGTACACTACATGAATGAAAGCTGATCCTGAAATATAAACAATTAGCATCTAATTGAACTTTAGTATCTGGTGTAAATATTTGTTACTTATAACCCTTAAATATATATAAAATCCAGTGAAAGAATGATAATCCAATTTAAGGAGCTTTTCTTAAAACCAATATCAGAGTTTAGCTGAAAAAGTCCATTGGATCCCGGGTTGGAAACTCCAGGAGAGGTTTTAGGATGCATTCAGTATAAACTTTTGCTTCTGTATTTAAGTTTAAGAGCACAGTTTTAGAAGGGATACCTCTGTATCTCCATGTGTAGGACCCAGTGAACTGATGGGCATGATGTTAACATAGTTTCACATTGTTCTTGACTATTGTTTTGACATGGCCTTCCTAAAGTTTTTTGTGTAATTTGCTTTTAATGATATGTTGTCCAGAACCACCACAGTAGTCACTGTAAACATGTACATTGTCACCTCATGGGTGGTCTCCTTGCTAATAGTATAGGCCTACAAAAAAAATCATTTTTAGATAACAGTATTCAGTGCCTTTGACAACCTTGCATAACAAATCTGATGACATCATGACAGAAAGATCATGACATTGGCATACCTTTTTAGCTTCAGAAATTTGGTGTCATGTGCCTTTTGGAAGGATATGCATCAACTAAATTCTAATCTACTTAAAAGTTACCTTGGTTTTTAAGAAATACATTATTTTTGACAATTGAAATCTGAAAGCCCCACTTAAGTTAAAACACATTGGTATTATTGTTTCATTGGAAATCTACAGCTGAGGATCTATCAGAATTTCTGCTCTTTTAAGCACTTCTGATTTTAGAATAGGGTTCCATAGATTAAAATTCTGAATAAATGTTTCTTTGGTCATCCTTTATTTTTTTTCCACTGTTGTCAGTAAGGTTGATCAGATAACTTTTAGCTTCCTTAAGAAAGTTCTTTATGTCATACAAGTTTTCAGGAAAATTTGCAATTTGAAACTGTGAAGTGTTTGACTAACACTTGCAACAAAAGTCTACAAGTTACTTGAAACCCCCTACTACTATTGTAAGGGAGAGTGTCAATATAATTGTTTCTGTATCATTAAAACTGAATCTATCCTATAGGTAAATACATAGTTGTTGCTGCAGTACTTCAGAAACCTCATTAACAACATCAGATACACAGACGACATAGCTCTACTTGCCAACTGGGTAGAGAAGCTTCAAACTATTTTAACCAGAGTAGCTGAGGAAAGTGAAAAGGTAGGGCTTTCCATAAAAGGCAAGAATACCTTTGTTTTGGTAATCTTGAAGGAAAAAGAACCCCATGAATGCCAGGTTAAACTGGGTGGCAAAACTGTGCAAGAAGTTGACCACTTTATGTATCTGGGTAGCAAGCTAACATCAGATTCCTGGAGTGATTTTGAGATAAAGAAATATACAGGGATAGCTAAAACCTCTTTCAATAACATGAAGATGATTTTCACAAACGAAAAGTTAAGTTTAAAAACTCTACACTGAGACTGTTGCAGAGTTTTGGTCAGTTTTGTTATATGGATGTGAGTCCTGAACAGTGAGCAAGCAAATGCAGGATAGACAGGGGGCTGTAGAACTTTACTTTGTACGGTGAATTCTAAGGATCTCATGGAAGGATAAAGTGAGTAATGAGGAAGTCTTAAGGAGGGCTGATACAATATCAAAGTTGATGGAGACCATATTGAACAGATAGCTGACTTTTTTAGGACATGTTGTAAGGAAGAGGCAATGGGAACAATTGGTTTTGACAGGTAAAATAGAGGGAAAAGAGTTTGGGACAGACAGAGGAGTACATTTTTATCAAATCTGTGTTATAGGCAAGGAAATGGACTAACACCTGTGGACCTTTTTACATCTGGCCAAAGATAGAAAGGGTTGGGCTGTCATGACAGCCAATGTCTTAAGACAAGGGAATGAATAAGTGACAACAACAAGCTTACCTTGTTTGGCAATCCCGAGTTCCATGTAGTACAGATATACAGCAGTCTTAGTATAATCAGTTGTGTGACTGAGGTTGCCCTGACCAGTCAAAGACTGCATTGCTACCAGATTTACTGTTTTGTGGAATTCATTCGTAGAATTCAACTTCAATATAATTTAGTAAGCACCAGCAGGATGCATTGATCTCTTTTTTCAGGGTGTAGCAAGCATCTCAAACTTGAGGGGCACAACACTTTAAGGGTGCCTTTTGACAGCACTTTACTATGTGTTGGATTTAAGAGTGAATAACATATCAAATAATTGTATGAATTACCAATGCCTGATAATTTTAACTTTGGACATGACCAGATGAGATTAAACACAATTAAAATGCAACTAAAGGAGGCAGTTTTCTAACCAGAGAGGAGCAGTTATTGCTTGATACAAAATTTTAGGAGTCCATTGCCGCCCCTAGTACCCCGGTGACTTCTATTGCCTTAGTTGTGATGAACATTTGTTACAAAACTACGCAGTAAAGTGCACTAAGAACGAAATATTGTAAAAGGAGGAAATTATTTCATATGTCTTCAATTCACCATGCATCAATTGTTACATTACATCATCTTCAATAACACTCTTGGAACATCTCTTTAAAGGACAACTTATTCATCTTTACTCCCTTTCATTAAATTTTGAATGTAATTTTCGTTTAAAAGCCTTTTTGGAGGCACCCATAGCCTATGAGCCTACAAAGCAACCTCTGTTGGTGTGATGTGGTTACAGTAGACAATAAAATGTTTTCAACTGAATGTTGAACTAGAAGAAGACAAAATGACTAAACACATGACAAGGGGTAGTTTTGGTGCAAGGGGCACTTTTTTGACTACAAAATCCGTAGGGGCATGTGTCCTCATTGATCCCTGGTTCCTATATCCCTGCCTTTTGTTAATTAATATATTTGCTGGAACAGTGCAGACAGCTAGCCACAACTAGCATCATAATCTTTGTGTCGTGCCTTGCCACACTGCCACCCTTGCAGAATTGATAAGGGTTTGTTTTGCAACCATCAACCTCATTTTGCAGTACTTTCACTTGTGAGCTGCTTTCATCCTGCTGCACTGAAAATGAACCTGTCTTTGATAAACTGCCAGGAACTTGTGTCTCAAGTTTGCTTATCAAGACGATAACATTTTATTGCCAGTTGCAACTACCAAAAACTACTGAGAGATTGTTCCCTATAAGATAATTGGATATAAAGGAACTATCATAGTTGTTTAGGTTACATCTGAGCTTGCCATCTGTTTTAGTAATTTTTAACCACCAGAAAAGCAGTAACTGTATGGGTGATATTATGTATGCGAATGTCTTGCAGAGCCTAGTCTCTATTGTATCTCACCTTTAGTCATTTTGTTTATGCTCCTCTTGAAGGTGTGAATACTGTATTGCTGCTCCTAATGGAGATCAAATAACAACTCAGCTGGAGAAAGTATCAAGGAGCAAAATGTAGCCTGCCACAATAATTTTTTTAAGCTAGTGGAGATTGCCCTTAAGGATTGCACTTTAGTCATGGGGCTTGACATCAGGACGATTGTGAAGCTGAAACAACCAGTAGATATTTCAATAATAGAAACAAGTTCCAAGGAACCTGCTCCTTGTGAAATGATTTGTCTCCTTGGTCATTATATTCTCTCTGAGTAGAGAAATTAAAAGCAAAGCAGCTTCCTGCCACTTCTTAGTTTTGGAATCTGAAGTTCACCTTCTGATGACCATTCTTTCTTGTTTTCTTCTGATTGTGAAATTTTGCAGGAAATGTTCTTTGTGGAGGCATGGACAATCTTAGCATTGTAATTCAGCATGCATCATATGATCAAGTATGGAGTCTAGGCCCTTTATACACAGGTCTATGGTTGCCTCAGTAACCCCAGTCTAGTGACACTGGTCATACTCCCTTGATTGTAGTGCAAGAGCGTCAAGGTGGCTTGCTTTGTACATGTGAATTTTTGGTAATCATTTTTCATACTTTGAAGAATAATTTTATGGCTCAACACCTTTCCTAACACCAACATGGCAATTGCCCAGGTAGTGAGTGCTTTTATGAGAAACCATCTTGTTTTTTAGAAATTGACAGTAGGATGTTTGCCTAGATACTGTGCTACAGTTATCAGCCATTTAGGTTTCAAGACTTTAACCATTGATGCTGTGAGTTCTTCTGCCAGGTGTCCACCTACTATGCTGCTTCCATAGCTTTACCACAATCCTAGCAAGGATGTTTTTTTTGGCTTGCAAAAGGGTAATCCAGGTGTTGGGACAACTACTTCCATTTTTGCTGCTAGCCTACAAATCTGAAGGTCATTCTGTTACCCACTACTATAGGACCTGATGGATGAGAAGTTAAATCTTACTTTTGTATGGTTTGGTACAGTGATATAGGTTATACAGATTGGCAAAATAACAGAATTTATGTGACAGGGCATGTTGTAACTATTTAAACTTGTCCATAGTCGGCAGAAGACTAAAATTACATGCAAGACCAGAAGCTGTTATTTCTACTTTGCAGTGAGGTTTTGGTATATTCGTTCCTTCTATTTTGTAGTTTTGATCAATAACATTGTAACCTTTACCTCTTTTCCTGAGCAAAAAAGTTTCTTATTGCTTTCGAAAGATTTTTGTCTTTAGAAGAAGATCCCTCATGTGATTGGGTTGAAAGATGTTGACTATTTTGTTTTAAAGAATATTGTTAAGATTAAACCTTATTTATTGAAAATATTAACTTTGAAAGACTACAGGAAAATCTCAGAGATGTACTTAACCAGTAATAGAGACTAAATGTTGGATATTGAGCCAGAGGTATCAGCTCATGAAAGAGCATGGCCAAGTAGCATCAGGAGCTGTAGACTCCAGATAAATAGCCTGAACATGTTTAGTTATAGCAGGAACAGCCATGCTGTTGTGTCATTATTACCAGAGTACTTAGATGTTGCCAAGAAGACATTAGCAATCAACAAGATAGCCAAGAAACTTATGTTTTAATTGCCACCATTTGCTGTAAAAGCTACCTGTGTAACAACTACCCAGGCTCAAATTTTATCACTGGGTTTCTTACTTGTCAAAGTTCAGCTGATGTAAGAAATTGGGAGAGTATGGTGTAGAGCATGGTGAAGGAAGATTGAGAATTTGTTAAGGAAATGTGTTTATCAAAAATCTACAAAAGGGTCTACAAAAATAGAACAATGGAATTTATTGCTGTGGTAAATTTTCATAATGAACAATCTTATATTCATCACTGCCTTGTATATGATAGGAACTTTAAGATGTAATATAATTTGCAAAGTATTTGGAATTGCCCAGATATATCTTAATGATTGTGTACACAGGAGTGCAATGTCCATGTAATTTAGTAGCTTGAACACCCCCCCCCCCCCTGAACAGAAGGAGCTGTTTTTTCATTTGATTGGGTCTTCGACATGCACATACTTGAGGTCTCTGAGTTCTCTGTGCTTAACATAGGTTACTTTATGTTGCTGAGGCCATTTGGTGGTCATTTCAACAGAGCAGAAAACACTCCACAGGTTTAGACTGCTATTTCCTTCTTTCAAATTCAAACCACAAAAGCTGCAAAGGATAGAATGGTCTTCATGTTTGTTCCTAAAAATCATAGGAAAAGAGTATATAAGGATTGTGTCAGTGATGAGGATTGTATACAAAGGTTGCAAAGCATCTGATGTCAATTTTAAAAACATTGAGGCAGAAGGAATAGTTCTGTAGGGCCAAGAGTTTCCCTGATGTCGTAGGAGCAATTGATTGCATGCATGTTTGGGTGAAGCCATTCAGCAGAAAAACATGCATATGTTAACTGAAAGGGTGGCCATGGATGAATGTAAAGGCCATATGTAATTACAGTAGTGGGTTTTGCAATGTCTAAGTTAAGTGGCCTGGAGCATGCCATGGTAGTTTTATACTTCGTCACATGGAGTTTTACCATTCTTTTGAAAGAAGAGAAAGATCTGGATGTATACTTAGGGATGCTGGATGTCCTTGTAGGACATGGCTATTTACACTGTATTGAATCCAGGTAAAAGAAGTCTCAAATCCTACAATTAGTAGCACTCATCAGCTAGGACTGTCATTGAGCATGCATTTGGAGTATTGAGGAGGAGGTTTGTATGCCCCCAATATGAATTCTGTTTGATGTCAGAGTGTGCATGAGTTACAATAATTTGTTGCATTATGCTGCATAATTTGTGTGTGGTATTTGAAACCATTCCCATGGAGACAAAAGTGGGAAAAACATCAAGTAAGGGTATGCTCAAAACCATGTTTGGGCAAAGGTGGGATTTAAAATGCATATTTTACATTCGTGTTATCAACACCTAGTTTTATTGATGACAGCATTATTATGGTAAGATTACATTTTAGAATGCCATTCTACTTTAAACATAAAATTACTCACCCACCCCTGCCTATTAGACCCACAGTATGATTATACACAGAAAAGTTATTCTTGTCAAAGCAAACAGTTATGATGGTTTGGGCAACATGCCAAGTATGATTGATTGTTGGCCCTTGCACATCATTCCCACATTTAGTATTGCTGATGTGTTTTGGCACAAAACTTAATCAACCCTTATGAATAGTGTTTCCAGCAAAGGATTTGCAAATGCTTAAATCCATAGATTAAGCCCAAGACAGGAGTACACTCAATTTAATCTAAGCTACCCTTATGAATACAGACCAAATTGAACATGGAAATCCACAAAACTCCAAACTATTCTGTATGCACATTATTGTTAAGCATATGTGCAGATTACATTATTGGAATGTTACCTGACTACATTACTCATCTCAAGGCCTAGTATATTGGTATTTTCTTTCACTAACCCATAAAATCTAACCTTCCATCATTTACTGGTTGCCTGTCATATATTTTGTTTGCTCCAAAGATTGCTTCTCTTAGTTTTTGTTGACTGCACCCCATGTAAATCTTCGATTTTGTACCCAGGATTCACTTTGCTCTTCACACTACTGCTATGTTGTCAATGTTATGTACATTTGCACATTGTAGAGAGAAAGCTAATCTTCAGCTTCTCACTATTTGCCACCTTCAACCTTGGGTCTCACTTGTAAGAACTTGTCTGACAATCAGGTAAAATTTGACATGGGTGTAATGGCCATATGGTGAGGCACATAAGTAATTTTAGGGTGAGGTAGATCCTGACATGATAATGATACAAGAATGTATTTTCTGTCCTTTATTCCCCTCTGGCAAAGTCTATCCAATACAGACAGGTAGCAAGTACTCATGTAATGGACATTCTGATGAACTGGCAGCATCACACAACCCCGAGTCACAGGCTCACTGCCATTCAATGCCAAAAAATGCAACAACTCTGATCATTCAGGAGGTCAAACTATGCCACTGAATGAGACTAAATGATGCCTATTTACTCTGAAGGTATTACAACATACCACATTACAAATTTACTGTGATAATAGTGATGTGTTACAAAACGAAAATTCTTGTACAGTGACAATAACGTAATCACAAACCTTGACCAATTGTGGGGCAGATTCCCTGACAATTCCAAGCATGAAAATGTACACAGATTTATTACTCAATGGCAAAAGGCCATGTTGCTGTAGCTACGTAACAGGGAAGATTCGAGAATCCTCATTACACATACAAGCAGTGTCACACAGTGTCATGACTGCCAACAAGGGTGGCTTGATTACAACTTTTGAAACCTATGAAGCAAATATGCTGTAACACAAGTTAGCTATGACCAAAGTAAATCTACTGATTAGTATGAAGGCAAACTAAATGTACGAGATCAGAACGTAACCCTGACCTGGTTACATGGGTCTCTAATATTTTATGAGAGGGGTATCTTACTCTGGTGGTTGTTTAGATTTGCCTCATTGTATAAAGATCTGCCTATAACATATTCTAAATGTTCAGAACTTTTCATGTTTGAAACTGTTTCAGATTGACACTAAAATTAGCCCTATCCCTTAAACTTAGATCCCCTTGAGAAATTTGTACCCTGTACCCACTGTATGGAAGTAGCAAATCCACTCACACATGTTAAGTGATCCTTCAGGTTATATAGCCTATTGCAATATATACCCAGGCTATAACAACCTTCACAAACTTCGAAATCTAATGTTGTAGAGGGATGTAGATGGTTGAGCTGTTGATGAAGGAGTTTGACATATGATTAATTAACCATCAAGTATTTCACTTGGGTGATCGTTTGATGAAAGAGTTTGACATATGATTAATTAACCATCAAGTATTTTACTTGGGTGATCTTTTGATGAAAGAGTTTGACATATGATTAATTAACCATCAAGTATTTCACTTGGGTGATCTTTTGATGAAAGAGTTTGACATATGATTAATTAACCATCAAGTATTTTACTTGGGTGATCGTTTGATGAAAGAGTTTGACATATGATTAATTAACCATCAAGTATTTTACTTGGGTGATCTTTTG